>MJUU01031933.1:0-19390 GCA_002080025.1 Modiolus philippinarum | reverse complement strand
CCCGCCGTGTTGAACATGTCAACTCCGGTAGTAAAGTCAAATCCGATACAGGAAGAACAAACATTCCCCGTTTCGCTTCTTTTAGAGGGAAAGATCTGTTGTCATCTGGGACACATATATCCCATAACGATCCACAAGATCGTGATGTCGGCCGTAAAACTTCTGTAGTGATGCTTCAAGTTTTTGGTAACGTACCAGTAGCGAATGAGTTGTGAGATGTTAACTCCATATACTGGATATGGTAAACATGGGTTATGTAATCATCGTTTGTTGCAGGGTTTCTTGCAGGTGCTGATGTCAAAAAAGTTTGTCTCCAGGGTTGGGTCTTTCAATTTCAGCTTGTATATTAAGTGTCAAAATACGAGAGCACTTCGATTCGCGTTCAGTTTATGCTATCTCATACAGTGTAATCAAGACCAACATTTATACAAACATTAATTAATAAACAACGCTTTATACTGGCCCTTAGAAGAGAAGACGCTGGACCTTGGCGATTATTTGAGCAACCTCCATAAGACATGTACATAATGCCACAGTATGTAGGTAGTTGAATGATTTTTTAAGATTCAACTTATACGCATGAGGGGAGTGAAGCAATCAAATGTTAGTTATCCTGTCAAAATGTGTCCTCGACAGTCAATTCAACTCATGAAACCAGAAACAAGAACACTTCGACAGGATTTTCTTTTATAAAAAATGAATAAGTCTTTAGATCAATCTCCTTTCATGTAAAAAGGACCAGCAGCCAGCTTGATAACTTCGAGTGTTTGCAAACACTATAAAATTTTACAAGAATATATAAAAAAGTACGACTCATCAGTTATAACTTAGAAATGGGATGATGTGTCCATAAGGTACAGCCCTCCTTTAGTGATAGCACACGACACTGAAAGCCAGGTAAGTGATTACATTCAGCTGAAAGAATTTGGTAAGATTACACATTTAAAACAAATGATGTCATCCTTGCATTCTTATTAAATGTCGACGTTATGCCATCTAGCACTTGAACTGACTACAGGCTAGAAATATTGTGGGATTAGTTGTTTTGTTTTGCTTCATCATTGTTCTTTGTTTGTTTAGACTGTTACATCTATGGTTTTGTGACGTTTTAGATATTGGACCCATTTCATTATAATTATGCATAATGAAATATTCATTCTCGATAAATTATATGTAGTTATATTTTTTTATTATATAGAGGCAAAATTTATAATCATTTCTAATTAAGAATAGAAGATAGGAAAAATGAAAGGATATGGAGTGAATGTACATGTGACAAAAACGCACACGATACATAGAAAGCGGTATTCTTGACAAAAATTATATCAAGGTCACTCCCTTGCTCCCCACCCGCAATAGGGTCTGTTTCTGACTTGATGCAAATAAACAAATCAAATGCACTATAATTGCATTTTGTAATGATATCTAATATTTATTAAACCAGAGGCTCCCGGGGCCTGTATCATCGTCTTTTTTGGCGACCATTTTGAAAATGATGGCCAACGAACAATTTTAACATCAGTTTTGAAGTTGCGACATCAATACATATTTGAAAACCAAATTTCACTGAAATCGGACAATGTTGAATTTTCCCGCCTTTTTTGGCAACCATTTTGAAAATGGTGGTCAACGAACAATTTTTAACATCAGTTTTGAAGTTGCGACATTAATACCTATTTGGAAACCAAATTTCATTGAAATCGGACAATGTTAAATTTTCGCACCCTTTTTGGCGGTCACTTTTCAAATGGCGGTCAAAGAACTATTTTCAACACCGGTTTTGAAGTCGCAACATCAATATCTATTTGGAAACCAAATTTCATTGGAATCGGACAATGTTGAATTTCCTGCCTTTTTTTGGCGGCCATTTTGAAAATGGCGGTCAATTAACTATTGTCAACACCAGTTTTGAAGTCGCAACATCAATATCTATTTGGAAACCAAATTTCAATGAAATCGGTCAATGTTGAATTTTTTCGCCTTTTTTTGGCGACCATTTTGAAAATGGCGGTCAACGAACTTTTTTAACACCAGTTTTGAAGTCGCCACAGCATGGCAAACATTTCATCATGTTACCCTTAACCTTCATCTTCTATAGTTTTGGAAATAAAAAACAAAATATACGAAAATTAAAAAAAAATCGGTGAAAAAAAGGGTCATAACTCCTACAAGGGTTTATGGAATTTCTTCAAAATTTCAGGGTGGAGAGATCTTAATATGCTGAACATTTTTGCAATTTACACTTGACCTCTTACTGTTACACTTTTTGAAATTAAAAATAAAATTTTGAAAATTGTACGGACTATAACTCCGAGATGGGTTTTCAGACTTTCTTCAAAATTGCACAGTGGGTAGATCTCATTATGCTGATCAGTTTTACACCATGTCAGATGTTTAGCTCACCTGACCCGAAGGGTCAGTGTGAGCTATTGCCATCACTTGGCGTCCGTCGTCCGTCCGTCCGTCCGTCGTCCGTCCGTCCGTTAAACTTTTCACATATTCATCTTCTCCTCTGAAACCACTGAAGCAAATTCTTCCAAACTTTACAGGAATGATGTATGGAAGGTCCTTTACAAAGATTGCTCATTTCGTTCCGATCCGATAAAAACCATGGCCACCAGCGCGGAACTTAGGTTTAACATTGGCCCCTATGGGAAAATTCACATTTTCTTCTTCTGCTCTGAAACCACTGAAACAAATTCAACCAAACTTTACAGGAATGATGTACTAAAGGTCGTTCACAAAGATTGCCCATTTCGTTCCGATCCGATAAAAAACATGGCCGCCAGCACGGAACATATTAACATTGGCCCTAAGGGAAATTCACATTTCCATCTTCTCCTCTGAAACCACTGAAGCAAATTCAACCAAACTTTACAGGAATGATGTATGGAAGGTCCTTTACAAAGACTGCTCATTTCGTTCTGATCCGATAAAAAACATGGCCGCCAGCGCGGAACTTAGGTTTAATATTGGACCCTATGGGGAAATTCACATTTTCTTCTTCTCCTCTGAAACCACTAAAGCAAATGTCACCAAACTTTACAGGAATGATGTACTTCAGGTCCTTAACAAAGATTGCTCATTTCGTTTCGATCCGATAAAAAACATGGCCACCAGCACGGAACATAGTCTAACATTAGCCCTGTGGGAAATTCAGATTTTCATCTTCTCCTCTAAAACCACTGAAGCAAATGTCACCAAACTTTACAGGAATGATGTACTTCAAGTCCTTAACAAAGATTGCTCATTTCGTTTCGATCCGATAAAAAACATGGCCACCAGCGCGGAACTTAGGTTTAACATTGGACCCTATGGGAAATTCACATTTTCTTCTTCTCCTCTGAAACCACTGAAGCAAATGTCACCAAACTTTACAGGAATGATGTACTTCAGGTCCTTAACAAAGATTGCTCATTTCGTTCTGATCAGATAAAAAAAATGGCCGCCAGCATGGAAGATAGTTTAACATTGGCCCTATGGGAAATTCACATTTTCATCTTCTCCTCTGAAACCATTGAAGCAAATTCAACCAAACTTTACAGGAATGATGTATGGAAGGTCCTCTACAAAGATGGCTCATTTCGTTTTGATCCGATAAAAAACATGGCCCCCACCGCAGAACTTAGGTTTAACATTGGACCCAATGGGAAAATTCACATTTTCTACTTCTGCTCTGAAACCGCTGAAGCAAATTCAACCAAACTTTACCGGAATGATGAATTGAAGGTCCTTAACAAAGATTGCTCATTTCGTTTTGATCCAATTAAAAACATGGCCACCAGCACAGAACATAGTTTATTTTGGCCCTATGGGAAATTCACATAAAAACATGGCCACCATGCAGAACATCGAAAACCCTGCTTCAGCATTTTGTCAGGTGAGCGATACAGACTCAGTGTCTGAGCCTCTAGTTGATATCTGTAACGATTTTCGAGTTATTAGCAAAAAACTTCATTTTACCCCTATGTTCTTTTTTTAGCAATGGCGGCCATGTTGTTAGACCAGTCGACTAATTGAACACAATTTTGAGAAGCCATACTCTGGTGATGATTCCAGTCAAGTTTGGTTACATTTGGCCCAGCGGTACAGAGGAGATTGTTGACAGACGGACAGGCGACGGACGACGGACGCATAGTGATGGCAAAACCTCACATGGCCTTTTAGGCCAAGTGAGCGAAAAAGTTTAAAGGTCTTAAAATAGTAAAAGTGTAATTTTTGTTAGATTATTTGCAGAGGAATAAGTTTAACATTTTTAATGACTTTTATAACTTAATAATAAATTTAAGAGACAAGACCCTTTCAAGAGCCTGTATCGCCCACCTAGGTCTAATGCTGCACTACGTCCTGTGTTAATCTATGTTCCCCGCTTGCAGCCATCTTGGATGAAATAACAAAATAGAATTCACAAACTTTGAAGATGGTCAACCAAGGAAAATCACGTTAAAATCGAACTTAAACTGTTCAAGCCGTTCAGAGGAGAAGGTCTTTATATGCATTTATAATATGGCCCTATTTTCAACTATGTTTCCCGCTGACAGCAATCATGGATGAGGTATCACCATAAAAATCACTACCTTTGATGAGAGCCCCTAAGAGCTTATGCGATCATGGTTAAGGGATTTCAGAGGAGAAGATCTTTGTATGCAATTGTCAAAGTGTCTTATGTTAAATTCTGTTTCCTATTGGCAGCCATCTCGGAAGAGGTACGAGTATAAAAATTATAAATGGACTATTGCAATAAAGTTTAATTCCATTGGCATAGTATTTTCAGAGCAGAAAATCTTTGAATGCATTTGAAAATTGAACAGTTTATACCAAAACCTGCATGTTTTTTTTCTGTTATTATTATATATTGCCTTTCTATACACCATGAAGCATTTAAAATCATTTTAGTTCAATCGAAACGAAAAACATAGTAAAATATAGGCAAAATAGTATATAATTGATACCTTCAAAACAGGTCAGCAAAGATGATGTCATAGCTCTAAAACTAGCTCGGCGTCCGTCGTCTGTCCGTCGTCCGTCCGTTAAAATTTTCCATTTTCATCTTCTCCTCTGAAACTACCGAAGCAAATTCAACCAAACTTTACAGGAATGATGTATGGAAGGTTTTTTACAAAGATTGCTCATTTCGTTCCAATCCGATAAAAAACATGGCCGCCAGCGCAGAACTTAGATTTAACATAGGACCCAATGGGAAAAAATGACATTTTCATCTTTTCCTCTGAAACCACTGAAGCAAATTTAATCAAACTTTACAGGAATGATGTAATAAAGGTCATTTCCAAAGATAACATTGGACCCTATGGGGGAAAAAAATCACATTTTCATCCTCTCCTCTGAAACTGCTAAAGCAAATTCAACCAAACTTTACAGGAATGACATATGGAAGGTCCTTTACTAAGATTGCTTATTTTGTTATGATCTGAAAATAAACAAGATACCAGCACAAAACATATTTAAACATAGGACCCTATGAGATAAACATTACTTTCATCACCTGTTGTAAGCCTTTTGCCAGGTGAGCGATTCAGGCTCAGTGTCTGAGCCTCTATTTTAACTTTATTTAGAGCGTTGGCACGCCATGAAACCAGTTCGATCCCGCATTTCTTTTGAAATCCCTGTACAAAGTCAGGACCATTACGGTCGACAATGTTAAGACTGAGTATTGATCTGTAACTCTGATGTTAAGACTGAGTATTGATCTGTAACCCTGATGTTAAAGACTGGGTATGATCTGTGACTTTGATGTTCAGACTTGGTATTGATCTCTAACTCTGATGTTAAGATTGAGTATTGATCTGTAACCCTGATGTTAAGACTGGGTTTTAACTCAATGTTAACATCAGGGTTACAGATCAATAAATGTACTTAATCCCCCGCAAAACACAGTGAAATTTTCTGCCACTACTCATTTCTCCCCATCGTTGCCCCGGTTGTCACTCTCACCTTTATTTCTTTCTTCTTTCCGTTATAATTATTTTTCAATTCACTGGACGTAAAACTTAAATTAATCAATTACAGCTTAATGCTATAATCTTGTAAGAGTCATTGTTTGTAGTTTCAATGAACAGTTACTGACAAAATTCTTTTTCCCTCTTCATGATGTTACAATTGCCGAAATTTACAATCACATGCCACGATTCACAAGCGAATTGCACTACCGAACAAAAATAACGATAGGAACTCGGGATAGCCGGACTTGGTACCGGAACTAGCAAAAGCCAGTGGTATGGTTAAACCGGTTTATGGGTACCCAAACCTCCCTTTCTCTATCCCTTTTCCATACAGTATAATAAACATACGAATTAAACTGCTAACTCTATAACCGCTATCTTGGAAAAGAAAAGCATATGACAAAAAGTATTTTAGAAAGATGGGTCAAATAGTGCTCGCCGCTAGGAACCTAGTCTGCTGGTAAAACACTGTCGCACAAGGAAAGAAAAATCAAAGTCCAAACTCCCCGAAGAGTTTGGTAAAGAGTCGTCATGTATTTCAGTAGACATTGGCAGTATCAGTGAGAGGCAAGTATATGTTTAACGTCTTCGGGTCACTGGAATCCAAAGTAGGTTTGGTTTTACTGTATTTTTACTTTTTTATTTTGTTTATAAAAATATAGACAGTATTTATGCTTGTGCTATTCACATTGATCATGTTTGTTAAATGCAATGTAGAGACAAAAAAATGATGTAATGGTTAACCGAGGAAATGAAGGTAACTGCAGTTTAGGTATTTTTTAGTAGTATATCAACTGTACTGTTAAAGTCTGTGTACATATGCAGTCCACAGTCCAAGTGCAGTCCAAGTTGATAGCTCCGACAAGTGAAGGGTGGTTTATAAATATAACTATATTTATTACCATAATTGTATGTGTAACATGCTTCGAATCATTTCAACTTGAGATAACAAAAAAAAAAAAAAAAAAAAAAAAAAAAAAAAAAAAAAACACTTGTCATAATAGAAGGCATATAAAGGTGAGGGTGATTGCATTGTACATTACTTTTAAAAACAAAACCTGTGGTTGTATTTTGAATGATTTGTTAATTAAATGTATATTAATTTCTTGAAGCTCCGTATTCTTCTACTCAAATCAAACACTTCATATTGGCATAATTAAAAAATAGTGATACAAAACCCTATGTACACCTATTCAAAAGATCAATATTACAATCAACTGTCAAATGCATACCGCCTAATATAACATTGCTAAAAACTTGCCAGAGTAAGAGTAAGACAGGTAAATATAAGAATTATTATACTTTTTAAAATGTTTTTTCCTTAACAAATATATATGAAATAATGTAAGATTTTTTTAAAAGCTACCAGGGAGACAGTCAAATAAATTGTCATATAGCTTAGATGATGACAATTTTTCCACTGTTACCACCTGTTCATGATTCAATGACTTTTCAATTATGATTGAAATTAAAAAGTATTCAGTATAATTAAATGAATAACAATAGCTGGGAGGGTGACCGAGCAAATTTCTACCCATCGAAAAACATTTCCAACCTCTGCTTCGCATAGGTTGACAATGTTTTCTCGGGGGTAACAATCTTCTCTTTCACCCTCCAAGTTATATGCTATTGCTGCGATCAAGGAAGTGGCAAAATTTTTAATTGTAATGAAGTCGATATTAACACCCCAACCACCCCAACCTTAGATTGATCGATGTCAAATGTCTACATTGTAGATATATCAGACATGAAAACCTGACAAATATATACAATGTTGTCTTTTGACGACGGCGAGTCAATGAAAGGTAGACAGCTTGGGGTGTAAATCTTAATTTCGGTAAACTGAAAGTTTTGCCACTTCCTTGACCGCAGAAATATTTATACATCACATATAACGTAAATTATGTATCAACTTTATGAATGAGTATTTGAAAACCAAACGTTAACGTTTTTACGAATAATAAAGGATGCCCACTCCTGATGTTGTTTATATCAAGGATTTCTTGAAACATATTTTGATTGATTGATAATTGTAGACTAAATGCAAAGGTAAAAAGAAATATATAGGTCCGTGTGCTTTTAACGGAGATACAAGACATTAAACATTTTTACGGAAAATAGATTTCCTTGGATTTTTCAGTAGTTAAACATCAGGACTATTTTTCTTGTCTAAAATCTTTGAATTATATCAAAAATTTTATGGAAACTTGTCACGTTACTTGATGTAACCTATAGAAGACAAGGTCTCAGGTAAAAGGGGTCATTTCCACGACGTTCCTGCACACCTTGGTGTTGGTATGTACTATGGTGCCAAGTTTCATGATGATTGAACAACCCATCTCTGAGTGAACAGGCACAGAAAGCTCGTAAAATTGAGGAATAATAATATAGAAAAATAAAAAGAAAGAGAGTAAACACAATAAGTCACCAAACTTCATTTGAGTAACTTAATTAGAAACGGTGCAAACACAAAAAGTCGTCAATCTTTGTTTGGGCGACTTGAAAAAATAAGACAGAGTAAACACAATAAGTCACCCAATAATAAGAAACGCAGTAAAACAAAATTTGTTTGGGAGACTTAATAAGAAACACAGCAAAAACCATAAGTCTTAACAAACTTCGTTTGGGAGACTTAGTATCACGTTATAACTGTGTTTGCCTAGACAAACACAACAGTCTCCAAAAAGATCTTCTACATCTGATTTCTGGGCATTTGAAAACCCTTTCATAAATAAAATTTGAGCAGGGGTTCCCCTTGTAATTTACTTTATACATATAGTGGAATTCTAAACATAACAATCAGCAGAAAACACGTTTTTCTCAAAATTATAGGTTTCTTGCTTGGTTCCCATGTTAGAAAAAATGATCCAATTAATGAAAGGAAGATATCAAGAAACACCTACAATGGCCGAACATTACAATCACATGCCACAATCAACCAGGGAACTGCACAAGAAAAACAATCAAATGACAAAAGACAAACAAAGACAACGATAGGAACTCGGGATAGCCGGACTTGGTACCGGCACTGGAAACAGCCAGCGATAGGGTTAAACCGGTTTATGGGTACCCAAACCTCCCCTTTCTCTATCCCGTTTCCCTATAGTATAATAAACATACAAATAAAACCCAATACAGGTAGACCACTAACTAACCAATGCCCGTTTCAATCAATTTTATACCCTGTTTCCGGGTTTTCCTTTTGTATCCTAAGTAATACATAGTGCTTTAATCAAAAGACAATTATTAGCAAAAACTACAATTTTATCAAAATTTCAATCTTTTCAATACCTCGGTATTTAGTTATGGTTTCAAGGGCGACAGTAATTATTTTGAAATTCCCAATGCTGTAGAACCCTTTTTTACATGACCCACACCTTTCCTGTGAAATTTCCAGAAGAAAATGTGAAAAGTTTCCCAGAGACAGTTCAAAACAGTGTAAACATTCAAACTGTCATTTTCCATGAGTTACTATGGAAGACCCCATCCCTTCTGGAGCCCCAAATATGCCCTTAGTGCACCAACTTTGGAAAATTTTGTGTTTCTTGCGCATGTATATATATGTCTCCAATGTCATACTAATTTTTTAGGTCAAATGGTCTTAGATCTGGTTCGAACAAGTTCATCCGGGTCAGAATAAAGAAAGAAAGTGGGATAATAATAAGAAACTTATATAATAAGAAGAAACGGGGCAAAAACAGGAAGTCGCAAAAATACGTGGCTTAATTACAATAAGAAACACAGCAAAAACTCTCTCTAACCTCTCTAACTTCGTTTGGGAGTCTTAATAACTTCGCTTGGGAAACTTTATAAGAAACGCAATAAAAACAAAGTCTTATCAATAATTTCAAGAAGAATTAAAACGTCAGTTATTCAGAGAACAATTGCAAGGTCTTTCCCGTCAATGTTATGTTTCGCTATGTCTTATGTTTGACCAACCATAAATGAAAATCTTAATAAGGGGATATTTTTGCAACATAATGTATTCATGAATTTTTTACGGTTTCCGAGATATCACGATAACAAAATTTCGAATGGCGGCCATTTTAAAAATGGCAGACGAAAATTTTTTGTTCACCAACCATAAATGAAGATCCTACTGAAAGGAGGATTTTTGCAACATAAATTTTTTATCGTTTCCGAGATGTCGCAATAAAAAAAATTCAAATTTGGGCCATTTTGGAAATGGTGGACGAAAATTTTTGTTGACCAACCATAAATGAAGATCTTAATGAGAGGAGTATTTTTGCAACACAATGTATATAGCGACAAGAAAATTTCGAATGGCGGCCATTTTGAAAATGGCGGATGAAATTTTTTTTGACCAACCAGAAATGTAGATCTTCATGAGAGGAGTATTTTTGCAACACAATGTTTTCAAAAATTTTCTATCGTTTCCAAGATATCGCGATAACAAATTTCGAATGGCGACCATTTTGAAAATGGTGGACGGAATTTTTTTTTTACCAACCAGAAATGTAGATCTTCATGAGAGGAGAATTTTTGCAACACAATGTTTTCATAATTTTTTTATCGTTTCCGAGATATCGTGATAACAAAAATTCGAATGACGGCCATTTTGAAATGGCCGGGAGTTCCCGCTCAATATCAGTCATAATGCTGAAATCAAAACAAAATATGCAGCTAAAAGATATGTTGTTCTCAAAAATCAGAGTTTCATGGCAACCAACCCTCCATAATTAAGTACAAACAATTTTATCTTCCCTTTCAAAAAGAAACAAAAAGGATTTAGGCAAAACACAAGATATAATCAAAATATAATAAGCAACAAAAAAGAAATGAATTTAAATTGTTTGGTATTGTTTCCAAGGCAACCATAGTTATATTGTAAATTTCAATGATATAGAACACTATTTTACATCATACACAAAGTTCAAACTTCATGGACAAAGTGATAATTGTTTTTGAAAATCACTATGAACACCACTCAAAATGTCATATCCTCATATGGTTACTACGGAAGACCCCAAATCCTTTTTTGAAATCCCCATATATACCCTAATTGGACCCCCTATTTGAAAATTTTGATAATTGCATATGTAGATATATATGGCCAACATCCTTTAAAGTTTCAAAGTTCATTATCTTATGATCTGCTTCGGACAATTTCATTGCAAATGGAATAAAGGAAGAAAGCGGAATAACAATAATGATAACAAATGCAACGTAAACAATTAATCGTTTGGGAGTTTCAATAATAATAAGAAACGCAACAAAAACAATTAATCTCACACTTTCGTTTGGAAGCCTAAATAATCATAAGAAACGTGGAAAAACAACATTTCGTTCCCGACTTCGTCTAGGGTGACATAATGAACAAGAACGCCACAAAAAATGTGCTTTAAAATACACGCCATACATTTCGAAAATACATCCTCAAAATAAGTATGGCCATTAGGGCGTGAATTTTTTCCTAAGTTGGGTCATTTTCAGAGTATGCTCAAATGTTGTCGGAAATCGTTTCAGGTGGTCTCTGGTATGTGTACTTATTTGAAATGAAATTAATATATGCCACACTTGTATGTTTTCTGACTTATTAGCAGTCGAACATAGCTGTAAATAGCCTTTTGCGTCAATTTTAGCTTTTTACGGTGTTTGAGAAGATGGTACTACTCAAATGACACCGGGAACCAAAACCATTTTTTTGCTGCGAACGTATAAACATTTACCCTTCCAAATGACAGTTAGTTTATTTTGGTTCTGGGGGCCCTATACAACGAACTTTAACAAAAACCTGTAAAAATTGTCAAAATCTGTCAAAATTGCATACAAGCGGTAAGTTCAGTGGCCGAATCTTTTATCTAAATGTACGAAAATGCATTTGAATTGACTTTGTTCTGATAGTTTGTATAACAGATGGCCTCTTAAAGCAGTTTTCGAGAAGATTTAATACATTCGAAAAATTAGTATTCTGAATAAAATAAAGCCACGGGTAAATGGCCATACCACTTTTTAAAACTGAAAATGAACACAATATAATAAGAAAAAATTCAACATTTTTTTGAGAATGACCCATATACAGATGATGTTCATTAAACAGTCTTTAATTTAAGGATAACCTTTATCTTATATACCCAAATGAACTCGGAATGATAACCATCATTAGCATCATAAATATACTTGTACCTATATTGATAACTCTAAATATCTGAGAAACGAAACTTTATGACAAAGTTCAAACTTCATGTACAATGTGATAATTGTTTTTGAAAATCACTATGTACAGTGAAAACCACTCAAAATGTCATATCCTCATATGGTTACTATGGAAGACCCAAATACTTTTTGAAACCCCCATATATACGACTTTCAAATAGAAAAAAAAATTTCAAAAAATTATTGTGTTTTCTTATCCGATTTTGATATTGTTTTCACTGTTAATTACATAATATTTCATGCAGTTTTAATGGATAAATTTGAATTAATTTATAAGCTTTAGTTTTAAATCTTGAATCATGTAAACTAAAAGTAAAACTTGTGTAGTGGAAATTTCTTATATGTGCAAGTTAAAATATGATGTCTCTAAAATGACAAAATAAAGAAAAGTATTTCAAAATAAACAATGAATAATTTCTCTATTTTATGGAAAAAAAATTAAACAAATTGGATAAGAAATGGCTTCATGATAACTTTTTGAAAAAGTGGTTCTTACATAGAATAAAAAGAGTGACCGAATATTTTTTGTATGTCTCTGTAGTTTGTACAGCGATTTTGTCAGCGGAGCAAAATTACTGTCTCGAAAACTAATACACCAAGGTTACATTCAATCACTGTTGCAATTGTCACCATACGGACGTCTCCATGATTTGACGTATGGTGTAAGAAATTAAAGAACCTCAGTGAGCAAGCTCACATACCCCACGCCCCACATAACGGATAATCCTGCATTATCTAAAAATTATCAAAAATTGAAATCCAAGTAGTCTGCACATCTCTTACAGATGCACAATCATCGTGTAAAATATCTTAAAAACTGTAGGAAAATTTATCCAGGCAAATGGAGTGCCCTGTAAACTTCCTATCTTATAAACTGTAGGAGGAGTTATCCGGAGACATAAGTTGTCGAAATGCGCATATGCAGAAAGTAAATTTACAGTAACTTCGGTATTTAGTCATTTGATATGTGCACAATCAACCTGCAAAATAATAACTACCTATCTAATAAACTGTAGGAGGATTTATCCGGACAAATGGTGTACCCTATATGCAATATAATTCATAAAAATGACAAAGTTATACAATGTGTAGTTTTCTGAAAAATTATCAAAAATCAAAATCCAAGTAGCATGCACATCTTTGATATGTGCCAAATCATCGAGCAAAATAAAAACTGCCTAGCTTAAAACTGTAGGAGGAGTTATCCGGACAAATGGTGTACCCTATATGCAATATAATGCATAAAAATGACAAAGTTCAACAATGTGTAGTTTCCTGAAAAATTATCAAAAATCAAAATCCAAGTAGTATGCACATCTTTGATATGTGCACAATCAACCTGCAAAATAAAAACTTCCTAGCTTAAAAACTGTAGGAGGAGTTATCCGGACGAATGGTGTACCCACTTGATGACAGACGGACGGACGGACGGACGGACTGACGGACCAGTCAAAAACTATATACCCTCCGCAACTTCGTTGCGTGGGGTATAATAAGACATCTTTGAGTAGATCTAGAGTTTATTACCGAATCGACAAACACCGACAATGACAACAGACTTCTTATTGGCTTTGTGACAGCTGTCATTCGAGGAACGGATCAAGCTTACCTTTCCGGAGCACCAGATGATCCCGCCAGTTTTTGTAGGGGTTACATTGCTACTGGTTTAGTTATGTGGCGCATTTGTTTATTTTTGTTCATTTTTTTGTCTTTGTAAGGTTGTACCAATTTGTGGTATATATAAACTGCTACCTTTTTAGATTTATAAATTTTACAATGTTTCCCTTTTCCCTCTTTGTTTCGATGTATTATTAAACAGACTCAAAAGTCGAGACAATGATAACTCTACTTGTATTGCTGCGATCAAGGAAGTGGCAAAACTTTTGTTGTAATGAAGTCAATATTAACACCCCAAGCTTACACAATGTGTTAGATTCATCGATGTCAAATGTCTACATTGTAGATATATCAGACATGAAAACTTGTCAAATATATACAATGTTGTCTTTCCACGACGGCGAGTCAATGAAAGGTAGAGCTTGGGGTGTAAATCTTAATTTCGGTAACTGAAAGTTTTGCCACTGCCTTGACCGCATGGCAATAATACAACGTATCAAAGCAAAGTTACCTAAAATTTTAAGATTCACATCAAATTAAGAAACATTCAATAATATATCAATAGGTCTGAATTTCAACTTCGGACATATCATAGGGTTGCAAATTACAGCATCCATTATACATAACCGTAAATTTATCTTCAGATAATCAAGATGACATTATCCAAACGATCTTTACACAATACAGAAATATATGAATAGGTAGCAAAATTTCATGAAATATATGAAAGGGTCTCTTGATTCACCTCGGCATAATATATGAATAGGTTTGGTTTCAATTTTACTGTCCACACACCCGTACCAAAATAAATGTTAAGTTACCCCCCCCCCCCCCCCCCCCCCCTCCCCATGCAAAGAACATGTTACTGTTATTTTGAGACTATCACATATGGATTTGTCAGACACCAAACAAAGGAACATATGCCTGAAAATTACTTGTCGTATCAGTTAACAAAGTGTAATATGTGTTTCAGTGAATTAGACTTTGTAGGAAATAATCAAGAAATTTGTAAAGCAAGTATAACTACACCGGGATCTGGGATCACAATATGTTGGTTACACAGTGATGTCGGTATATCAAGGTTAATAACCTTTTACAAGATATGTAAGCAAAGACAGGATATGGAGTAAATGTACATGAGACAAAGTCTCTACGAAGACATGGCAAAACAAAGCAATTGAACAACGCTTTTATCGTTGTACTTCACCTTGAAGTCACCATGAGGCCTTCAACAATGAACTTTGCTCATACTTCGTAGTTAATTCAAGACGGGCCCTAGCACTGGTTTTGAGCAGAATACATTGCTAATTAGCGAGCAACGCTATAGTTTCTTTACATCATTTGCTTTCGTTTTGGCTACAATTTATATCTTAAAACTGGTATCTTTTTCCTTTTGTTCGGTTCGTTTTCATTTTAAAACTGAAGGATTCGTATAACAACAGTTGCCAGTAAAACTAATAATGATTTATGCGTAAACGTTTTGCAAACTTTCGCAATCTTTTTTTATCATACAATGACACTTTGTTGTGGTTTTTCATTATAGATTATCCCTGAATGGCAGAATCAAATACGACATTTTGTGAACCATGCGAACACAGTGGAATTTCAGTGCACGCGTCATTATGGTGTAACGACTGCGCCGAAAGTTTATGTGAGGAATGCATTAAAAGTCACAAAATCAACGGGAATCATCACATTACGAACACAGCGGACCATTTCGAGCTATCCGATCTACATAAAAACGAAACGTGCCTTTATCATTTAAGACCATTCGATAGCTTCTGTTCATTGCATCATAAATTGCTTTGTGTCACATGCGTTCAACTAAATGATCATAGCAAATGTGGCAATCTCTTGAAAATACACGATGCAGCAAAAGGGGTCAAAACGTCAACAGCTATTTGTGATATTGATGATAGTATAGCATCTATCCTGGACAATATTACCAGAAGCTTGGAGAGAAACGAAGCAAGCACAAAATTTCTTGCTGATGAAAAAGAACACGTCAAATTAAAAATTAAAAAATATCGGGAAAAAATAAACACAAAGCTTGATGAGTTGCAAGACAAACTTTTAAGTGAACTTGAAACCAAATTCCAAAAAGCTGCATCTGATTGCGCTACCGTTAAAGATCGGCTGAAACAAAATGAGCAGAAAATAAAAAAGTTAAAAACCGAGCTTAACACAATTAAAACTCATGCATCAGAAGTTCAGACATTTATTGGAATGAAAAATATTGAACTGTCTGTTTACAACGATAAAGTAAAATTACAAGATTATATGAAAACGCTTCCGAAATATCAAATTCAGTTGAAAATAAATTCAAAGTTAAAGTCAATAAAGAATTATGCAGACGATTTTGGGGAACTAATAATTGATGTAATATCAGACTGTTCACAATACACAATGTACAAAGAAACACATGACCACCAAGCACAGCGAGATGTTCTACAGGCTTCGGGTATTGGGAGGATGACATTGGAAAAGAAGCTGGATATAAAGATCAAAGAAAGACCAAAAGGAGTTTTAAACATACCCGACTGTGTCATACTACCAACTCAACAGATGGTCTTGACGGATCCTCAAAATGAAAGACTTACAATTTATAGCGGTCATGGCATATACGAAAAGGATATTAAACTTCCAGTACGTCCGTGTTATATGACCGTAGTAGACAAAGAGAAAGTAGCAGTGACGTACGATCGTCTGACAACCCACTTTGGTGTGATAAATATAAATACAAACAGAACTGAAAAATTCATCTCTGTCAGCAAGAATAATCATCACAGAAACATATCATTCCATGATGGAAAGTTTTTTGTTGTTGTAGCCACTGAAGGAGTAAAGGTAGTAACACCGGACAGAAATGTGACAAATACGATCCTGGCAAATGTCAAAGATGTGTTTCGTATTAAAGTTCATAACCAAAGCCTTTATTACACATGTTTGGATGAAAACAAAGTACACTGCTGTGACTTGACTGGTAACCAGTTATGGACCTTTAAAGATGATAGAATTAGACTAAATTATTCAGCAGCACCAATTACCGCAGATGTCTATGGAAATGTATTCGTAGTTGCAAGGGATTTCGCAGTTATATTAGCAATTTCGTCTGATGGAAGTAATAGCAGAATTTTGCTGAATGAAACAAATGGGTTAAACGCGCCTTACGCTATTTCTTTTGAAAAACGCAGCTGTCGACTTGTAATTGTTGACAAAGGGGGTTACTTTGCAAGTCTTTATGAACTCAAATTATAAAATAAGTATATCGTTCAGATTTCTTTGGGTACCAACTAAGGCAGTTTAATTTTATTATCTACATAACATTAAAATAACTTGAGGCACGTGTTACTAATTCAACTTTTCAAGTAGTGCTAGACGATTATTTCTTTTCATAATCTAAGACACTTTCAATGACAATTGCTGTTCATTAGGGCCTGCAAGTCTCGTACAATTTTGGAATTTCCGGGATCAAAAATTGTACCCGGAAGTTACATTTTAAACAAAGGTATATGACGTTCCAAACACAAATTTGAACATCATAATCCTCAGGCGTCATTTCTTGGCGGGAAGCATTTTCGAATTTGCCTGTTTATCGTAGATTCTCGTGAGTCACATGACGAGACTTACAGACCCTATTGCAACCAAACACTACCGCAATGGAAAGGGGGTGTAGCGCGCCATAAAAGCGCTTTAACCAACTAGTCTTTTTAAATGCCTGTACCAAGCCAGTAACATTGCAATTTACAATTTCTAGTGGTTTTGCACCTACTTCTTCTTTCAGCTTTTTACAATTTTGTTGAGTATTCTGGTGTTTTTCCTGCATTTGTATGCTGATTCATTTTGAATTCATTGATAAATATCAGAACTAGTGAATCTGCCGATTAAATTATGCTGCGATATATTAAAACAAAAACAAAATATGCGTATTGTATACTGTTTTAAGCTCTCCATTTCCCACATTGTACTTAAACTGTATGTCTGCTATTGGGGGTACAAAAATAGCAACATCTGATATAAAAAGTAGCCCTAACAGTAAAAACTAGATGTTGTCGGAACGACAGCTATCCCCCTGTTTGACACCCCTGGGCAAAATTTTTCCCCAATATTTTTTAAATAAAACTATTGATAGTAGTTATTTTTACAAAAAGAATAAGGATACATGGTTGTTAGGCAGAATTCCAAAAAATAAGTGGTCTTTGAGACTTTCAGGAAATTTACCAATGTTGGAATCAAATATTTTTGAAATCAAATTGATTTAAATGTTTGTCCTAACTAAACAAACTATTTAAGTATTGTTGCTAGGTAGAATTCCAAAAAATAAGTGGTCTTTGAGACTTTCAGGAAATTTACCAAAATTGGATTTAAAGATTTTTTAAATCTTTTTAATTAAAATGTTTGTCCTAAACTAAAGAAATGATTTTAGTATGGTTGCTAGGTAGAATTCCAAAAAGTAAGTGGTCTTTGAGACTTGCAGGAAATTTACCAAAATTGAAATCAAAAATTTTTGAAATCCTATTGATGAAAGTGCTTGTCCTAAATTAAGGAAGCTATAAAAGCACGGTTGCTAGGTAGAATTCCCAAAAGTAAGTGGTCTTTGAGACTTTGAGGAAATTTACCAAAATCGGAATCAAATATTTTTGAAATCCATTTAGTTAAAATGTTTGTCCTAAACTAAACAAATTATTTTAGTATGGTTGCTAGGTAGAATTCCAAAAATTAGTGGTTTTTGAGACTTTCAGGACATTTACCAAACTTGGAATCGCATTTCAGAATTCTAATTATTCAAAATCTCATTTTCTATAAAAAAAAATTTGCTAATATACATAATTATATGCTAAAATTTTTGTCTTTGACATTTTCAGGAAATTTACCAAAGTTGGAACCGGAATCATAATTCTGAAAGCTTATTGCGAATCTACAGACTATATGCAACAATTGATTTTATCCCTAAATCCAAAAATGTAGGAGGAGTTTGTGTCGCATGCCACATGTGTCAAAATCCACATCTTTGGGCCTTTGTCAAAATCAACATCTTGGGACCTCTTGTTTGCACCAAGATAAAGATAAAAATCCGAAAGCTAATTGCACATCTACAGACTATATGCAACAATTCTATACAAAATTAAATCCATAAATCCATAGCTGTAGGAGGAGATTGTGTCACATGCCACATGTGTAAAAATTGACATCTTGGGGCCTCTTGTTTGCACCAAGAGCTATATCAAAAATCCGAAAGCTTATTGCGCATCTACAGACTATATGCAACAATTCTACATCAAAATTAAATCCCTAAATCCAAAAATGTACGAGGAGTTTGAGTCACAAGAAAGTGTGACGGACGGACGGACAAACGGAGGGTATATCATTATCCCTGAACTTTCTTCAAAAGTGCGGGGATAATAATTTGCAATGACATGCATTGCGTAAGGTGAAAAAAAAGCAATGAAATAAACATTGCTGAAACAAGTTCTGTTTTGTTATGACAAACAGGGAATTTTAGGCATTCTGCAGATTAAATAATTAAACAACATGTTTGTAGATATTTAAATAGAACATTATATCGTATTTGTTTGTTCTCAGTCCATAAGAAGAGATTTTCTCGTCTTATTGGTTGTTTTTTTTCATAAATGACA
>MJUU01031931.1:8659-42869 GCA_002080025.1 Modiolus philippinarum | reverse complement strand
AAAAAAAATATTGAAAAAAAATTAAATAATAGAATAATAATAATAATAAAAAAAAATATAATAAATAAAATGATAAATAAATAAAAATAAAAGTTGTCATAGCAACTTGGGTTAGAGACAAAAAAAGAAAAAAACTCAAACAAGTTGGAAAATAGAAAGTAACTATGGAGATATAGAAAAATAACTGCAACAAAAAATGGTTAGGGTTAGTCATGACAAAACAACATTACTGAACTAACAACAGAAAAGCTAGGGTTAATACAAGGATAAGTGCAAGGTTAGGGTTAGGGGTTAGAATAAAGACGAGACCAGTGAAAATACCAAGGATAGAAGTAGAACGAGACCATAGTAGAAGATAAAACTAAAGTAGAAGGCAAAACCTAGGAGAGTACCTTGGATAGAGGTAGGACGAGACCAATGACAACACTATGGACTAGTGAAGTCATAGCCAAAGGCGAGGCACTCAAGACGAGGCCAAAGGTCAGTGACACTCTAAAGTACAACACTATAACAAAAAGGTTCAGTCACTGAATTCTAGAGACCATGGTTAAGGTGTAGTTAAAAATAGATTAGGGTCAGTACAAGAATAAGTGTAAGGTTAAAGGTAAGTGTTCGGTCAGTGGGTAAGAGAGACCAGAGTTAAGGTGTAGTTAAAAACTGGAACAGAGTTAGTATTAGGACGAGACCAGTGGGCATTGACAGAAGTAGAAGGCGAGACCTAGGAAAGTATCCCAAATAAAGAAAGGGTGAGACCAGTAGGAAAGACCTGTAATAATACACAAGACAAGGTCAGAGCAATGACACACTTAGCACCTCGTCAATAACGATTGCAGCGCCCTCTATATTAGCACTAAAATTCCCTCCTGAACTAATTTGCATATTTTAAGGAAAATTGAGGGAAAATGAAAATATTTTACAAAGAATGCACTATGGGGCTCCTCGTCAAAAGTGGTCTGAGGTAACGTCCTATACTACTGGACTGTAAATCTCTTGCTTCAAAATCGATTTGAAAATTTGTATGAAAATGACCCTTGCAATGCATTGAAGTCTATGTTAAATCTGGTTAAATGATGCAAACATGGCACTAAAAATTCTTAATTTTTATATTAAATAATCCTCTGAAATTTTCGAACAACTCTAACAGCTTTACTTCATGGCCGGTGTTGATTTTTGTTGTGACATATTATATGCAATGCTTTTTGAATTAATATTTATACATTTTTGCAAGGACATGTTATATACATTGTCACTGAATTATAACATATTATCAGAATATGTAAATTAAGTTTTTAGTATATATAAGGATTCTATTTGAAAATATGAAAAAAACTAATTCAAAACGTTATTGAATTAAGATCTTATATATTGTCGGATAATCAGATAAATCCGCATCTCAAATCGCGGTAATTCAGATGGAGTTATCTCCCCTAATTATGACCGATAAAGCTGTACATGCAGTGCTTGATTTACCATGTGTTTGTAGATCCTTTGTCTCAAGTGCATATACTCCATATCCATTCATTGTTAATACAGAAACGCTATTTTTCTTTATTTCAGAAAGATGCAAGTCTACCAGTTGGTAATTTTGACTACATTGGTACTTTGCATTTCTGGAACAACACTATTAAAACCTTGCAAAGTAGATAAAACGAGCCATGTTTCAAATAGTAGTACCGTTTTAAATGCAATAGAAAAGGAGACAGCAGTAGAAATTTCAAACAGCACTCTGATTTCCGGAACGTTAAAGCCGATATTCAGCGACGGCCCAATATTTAAACAGACGGAGAAGAATGCACACAAAGGTAATCCCAAAGGTTCAAGCAGGTAAAAAAAATGTCAAATAAGTGGAAAAAATCTTGCTTGAATCCCATTCTGAGATATTCTTGTCGAATGCTTTTTTCGTATATAATTTATTATGACTTAATTTATATGCGTCGTTGTTATGGCGAAAAGTGTTTCTTTTTGGGTTTCTGTATTTTCTGAAAGAATAATGCTTCGATATTAAGCAATATGTATGCAACTATCGTATTTTTTAAAGTTTGTAATATCTATAAATTTAAAACGGCAGCTTTCATTACTATGTGTTTGTTAAATTCAGTAAAAAAAAATGGGGATCACCGGGCAAAAAAAAATAAAGCTTTTGATTGGATAATCCAGAGAAGTCCGAAAATCTGAAAGAAATACATAAACATGTTAACAGCGAATAAGTGAACTTCATTATGCTATGATGTCAACTGTTAGCAGGAACCGTTTTTTGTTTTAATTGCATTTTTATCGTTATTTCTCGTTATTTCTAAGTGGTCACATGAAGAGACTTACAGACCATACTGACAATAACGTAAACTTGATCAAACGAATATTGGAATTAAGAAGGAAGGGGTCAACAGGGTGAGCATTTTCTGTTATCCATACATAACAAGTCATGTTGAATTATTATGTCAAATAGAAGGTACTCATTTAGAACACGTAAAAACTTATACAAGTATTACAAATGATATGTATAATGTGCATCTATGTAACATGTTAATAGATATGTCTGTAGCTGATTTGGAGAACCATTTTTGTTAATTGGTCGCTCAAATCGTTATACCCTAAGGAACAAGTGGAGTGTTATTTTCAAAACATCCCCGATGAATACTTCAATTGTAATAAAAACACATATTCAGGTGAAAAAACCGTTTTGAAGAAATAACATCATATAAGACAAATTTTTAACATGAGTTATAAATATTTGCGATATGCCTCAGCTTATACTGGCAATTTTATTTTCAAAAGTTTACAAATATTTCGAATCTTATAGAAATTCCCTTTCCTCTTATATCTATCCAGTTTTCACATTTTCTGAACGGTGTGGAAACATTTGTTCTCCTCTCTAGAGAGGAGAACAAGTTTCGTGAAATTTCCCGCCAAATTTATTCGGAACACAATCCTCGGTGTTTTTCATCAGGTCATTAGAGAAACAGTTTCCAAAACGTTACACGTTAATTATGAAATTTGTCACATCTCGTTAAATAAATTTTGAAATGTTTAAGAGCTCGGCAAGCCTCTCTTTCAAACATTTGCAAAATTTATTTAACTCGATGTGAGAAATTTCATTATCAACTAGTTCTCGTTATGGAAACTATACATTTCTCCAATTCTCAGCGTATTAACCCAGTTGGTTAAAATACGTATTATATTTAATCCACACGTTGGTTAAATTTCTGTGTGATGTTTCCCACAACGTGTCATTTTATTCATAAAGTCTATTATGACGTCATTGTTACTACGCTTTCAGATAGTGCGGCAAACGTTGACAACCTCGTGCTGAACCATTTAATATGCACCTGAAACACAGTAAAAGTCATTTGAGAAACAATATATCCTTCCGTTTGCTCGTGGATTACGATATTTCTCTATTCTCGATAGTTAAATTTCTGATTTTAACATGCTCGCTAAAGCTCGCATGTTGAAAATCACAAATTTAACTATCTCGAACTGGAGAAATATCGTAATCCACTTAATCCGGAAGGATATACTATATTTCTATCTCTATTTTTCACATTTCCTGAGTTTTGTGGAAACGTTTGTTCTCCTTATTACTGAAAGAACAAGTTTCATGACATTAAATGCGACACCGTTCGGAAAACGATACCATGTGTGTTACATATGGTCATTGGAGAAACTGTTTCTTCAACTTAGTGTTTAAGACATTTCTTATGCCTCGCTTCCGAACATTTGCCAAACATTATATATATATTATTAATTACATAATTTTAATTAAGTTCTTTCGGTATTCCAAACAATTGTAAAATTTTAGTGTACGGAAAAAATTCACAATTAACTTTATAGTTTTCGTTGTAGAAACTACATCTATATTTTAGCATTAATTTACAAACATGAATAAGCAGTTATGCTTTTGTTACATTTGCAGGCTTCAACAACACTACTAGACATAAACAAATTGAACCTGGCCCGGATTTGTCCTTGAGTATTAACTATGAATACTGCAAGTTTGGTGGTCACATGGAATACTTGTCCGTTCATTGTCCGTCCGAAAAACTTTCATATCTGAAAAACGCAATAAGTGACACTGACCAACCACCACACACTCATTTGGTTGCCATGGTTATTTCTTCTATTGCTGTTGGTTGTATGCATACCGCTCAGTTTTTCACCAAAAGACTCCTGGAATTGAATTACACAGGCCGATCCGATAGAGGTTTATGTAATACGTCAGAGTCGAATGCACCATCAGAAATAACATCTACAGCGTGTGACTTTGGTCTAGCTGAGAAGATCAGAAAATTGTTCGAGGTTGATGAAAGGCTAAAGATTCTGTATGATACATTAGCCCCTCCCCTTTTTCTTACTCAAGGATGTCATGAATTAGGACGAACGTATTTTGATTTTCTTAAAAATGATTATAATATTACCGCAATCAAAAAAGGTACCATTTATCAGAACAACAGTGAAGAGTTTCTTTCAAACCATTCAAAATTTGAAAAAGATACTTTAATTATGAAATATATCAACATTCATAAATTTGATATTCAGAAAGTTTCATTGATTGATGGAGATGGCGTCGACCTGTCTGAGGATTCCATTGGTACCTTAGAAACTAAAACAAGAAAAAGGAGCGCAACTGTGCAAAACATTGATGCTTATTTCAAGAGAAAAGAAAAGTGTTCAGTTGTTCTTCCCTTAGGAGTCACGGTTCAAACAACATCAAAAACAGAATGCTTACAATTGTGTCTAGACGAAAATAGCTGTCGGTCAGTTGGATATACACAAGACGAGTCTCCAATTTGTCAGCTGAATACCGAAACTGAAAAAGAAGCAGGACCTTTATTCAGATGTATGAGTGGGGAAAGTTCTTACTGGGAATATTTTGAAAAAAAGCAAGACGTTAGCTATTTTATTATAACTTGGAAAGCAGACGGCAGGGTAATACAAGCAACATCCGATAGATCAGTAAACCTCCATTCCTTTCACGGAGACGATAGCCAATTCTGGTTTTGGGATGAAGATGCAATTCGATCTAAGAAGCATACGACAAAAGTTCTAGAGTTTAATAATAAAAACGGTCATGTATATCTTCATTCATACCAAGGCGGATCAAACCAGAGATGGAATTATGAAAATGAAAGTATAACATCACAGTACAACAGCTTAAAACTTAGCATTAAGAAGAATTATTACCAGACATACATTGGTGTTTCCAAGGAAACGTCAGCAAAATGGAGTTTGAGCCTGGACAGATTTTATTTCATAGTAACTAATAAACGATCAGGAAAAGTTTTGGATGTTAGCGAAGACTGCACCACAGGAAAAGTTGTTATGTGGTCGTATCGTGGTAGCGACAATCAACTTTGGTTTTGGGATGATGAGAATATAAGATCAAAGAAATGCCCTGAAAAAGTACTTGATTTGCACATGTATGACTATAACCTCTTCAACTGGGGGAAAGTATACTTGCATCCTTTCAACGGAGGGGACAATCAGAAATGGATAATTGAAAACGACAATATTATCTCACGCTTTAAAACCTCCGTTTGGATGTAAAAAATGAAAACAAAGCAGATGGAGCTGTCGTCGGCGGAAAAACTGGTAACAGTAAAACTAATCAGAAATGGACTCTAGGCACATTACGAACATATTTTTTCATTCTTAATAAAAAGACTGGTAAGGTAATAGATGCGTCTTCTCCCTCAAGAATTGAACAAAGACATTATTATAAGGGCGACAATCAATTATGGTTTTGGGATGATGATGTCATTAGAAATAAGAAGTATACAGACAAAGTTATTGATCTTCATATGGTTGAATATACAAGAACTGGATGGGGAAAACTATATCTTCATGATTTCTATGGAGGCTTAAATCAGCGGTGGATGTACACTGATCAATATCTTATTTCTGCGTATCAGAATCTCAGCACTGAAGTTTCAAAAGGGAGTTTGGCGGATGGTTCTATGATTGGGGGTAAAAATACTAAGTCTCAAAAATGGAGTCTCATTCCTGAACATGACTTTTTTACAATAACAAGCAGGTTAAGTGCAAAAGTTTTAGAGGCTCTTGATGACAGAACAATTCATATGTGGTCTTATAATGGACAAGATCATCAACTTTGGTTTTGGGATGAACATTTCATCAGGTCAAAAAAATATCCTTACAAAGTATTGGACTTGCACTGGCCCGATTATGAGAGAAGCAAATGGGGGAAAGTTTACTTGCAATCATTTAATGGCGCCGACAGTCAGAAATGGCAGTTGAAAGGGGATTCAGTTATATCAGATTATAAACAGTTACATTTAGATATTAGATACAGTAGTACTGGAAACGGTGCCAAAGTAGGTTGCGCCACAGGGATTAGAAAGTTAAATCAAATGTGGAGCTTGAATTCGAAAGAAAGGGTATATTTTATTGTAAAAGGAAAACAGAATGGAAAGGTATTAGATGTGCAAAGTAATTTCGAAATCATAATGTGGTCATATAATGGTGATGACCATCAGTTATTTCTCTGGGACAAAGACTCAATCAGATCAAAAAAGTATCCAGATAAAGTAGTGGATTTGCACGTGGCCGATTACAAAAGAAATAACTGGGGTTAAATTTATATGCACTCTTATAATGAAGGGGAAAACCAGAAATGGCGTATTGATGGGGATTACATCGTATCAAATTTTCAAGGACTTGTGATTGATGTATATGGCGGATGGACACATAATGGAGCAATTGTCGGGGGATATCGCAGAGGAGAAACCAACAATCAAAAATGGGACTTGTCTGTTTCACATGGTAGAAAATATGGGAATCAAGATAGTTGCATTGACAAAACGGAGGAAGACATATATAATGTAATACAATGGATTCCACTTGTTTCAACGTTGTGGGATTTGTTTTCATCTATTGGATATGCTGCCGCAGGATGTACAAGTATCGCAAACGAAAGAGCTATATCATTTGCTATAGGTACTGTTATGGACGTTGCAACCGTAGCAACTGGGGGTGCTGCTTCTGCTGCTACATCTGTGATAAAGACTGGAGTTAAAGCTGGAATCAAGTTTGGTCTTAAACAAGGAATGAAATCTGCCATTCGTTTTACAAAACAATCGATTCAGAATGTAGTGCGGAAAACAATTACAAACATAGGTAGTAGTGGACTTATGTCGACTTTAAAAGGCGGAGTTGTAAAAGCTGGCAAATTAGTAGTGAGAGAAACAATTATTGATCCTGCAAAATTTCTGATAAACACAGGAAAGCTAAGTAAAAGCATTCTTACTCATCCTAGAAGGACATTAAAGCAGATTTGGGTAGCAGCATCAGAAAATATCGACAATTTGAAGCAATTAAAAAGTAAATATCGTTCTCTGAAAAACAGCAAAACTCCTTCATTTGACGAATTTGATACCATCGGTAAGACTCGATGTAAGCGGGGACTACTTTCGTGCGTTAGACCAAATGTAGAAAAAGGTTATAGTAAGACTCACGAAAGTATGTACCATGAATTGTTGAAGGATGGGACAAACAAACTAAAGTACGAAAAATCTGTCGAAATATCTGCACAGCGATATATGAAGATAAAAGCAAATTCATTTGATAAAGAGTTTACTGGCGCAACTGGATTGGTTAAAAGAAAGATTGATGGAATGAAGGCAGGACTTGACAAAGCTGAGTCCTTTGCAATATATTCTTACACAGTGAACCCAAAAGTAAACCGTTATGTCGAGCCAATTTTAGAAAGGAAACCATTATTACAAAAGAAGTTTGAATTATTATCTTTAGCAGAAGAATTTCCAGGTAAGTCATTGGAGGAATTAAATGATCTGTGGAAGTCTAAGAAGATTAAGATGTTAAATGATGAAAATAGACTTGCAAATGTAGACGAGAACTTGTACCAGGCTACTCTTATGCAAAGTTATCTAAAGAAAAACCCATTGAAAAGTCCTACAACAGTTACAAGATACGAGGATATCAAATTCACAGGTCATCTTTACGATAATAATAAAGTATATACGTCGGACCGTTTTATATCCACTACGAAGAGGACTGAACGATATGGAGATTTCAAAAACAAACAAAAGTACAACACGGTATTAACGATAAATCTTAAGAAATCGGGATCTGATGTAACTAGTATTTCTAGATTTCCAGAACAAGAAGAGATATTGATTCCGTTAAACACTAAATTTTCCGTACGAAGATCTGATCCTGACGAAAATGGTATCACAAAAATAGTCCTCTCAGAATTGGACTGAAATACACTTTAGACAAGATATTCAATATGTGTCGATATGCTAATTTTTTTATAATCATAGGTTAGATAAATTAAACTCTGAACATTGCAAAAGGAAGATGGAACTTGTTAGAGTAAAATATACAATTGTTTCAAATCTAAAAATTGAGACATGCTGTTATAATTGTTTCAAACACTTTTATTAATTCTAATTCATTTCAGTGACATCTTTTGCAAAAAAAATTACTAATTTTCATAAAAGCAAAGAAGTATAATTTCTCACTTTTATACTTCTCTCGATTTTCGTAAGCTAGGACCATGCAGTAATTCAGATTTTTGTAACAGTAATTGCTCTTCTCCAACGGTATCCAAACAAAGGCACAACAGATGGAAATCGATATTTGTGCTATTTTTTACAAGACAAAAATACCTTTTGATGGGTCATAAAAAACAAACCAAAAAAATCACAATGTTATTATGAACACTCGGTAAATGTTTTATAAATATATCTTTGGTTTGTCTGACAAGTTAGTCGGATTTATTCTATACTCTTTATGCTGTTAGAATCAAGGGTGAGTACCTACAAAATCAAAGAAACCGTCCTACAGTATACCGACTTGGAGTTGATCTCAGCTTACGAAAAGACAGACTATTCAAATGTAAAAAAAAACTTAAGGAATAACATCGAAAATGCAATCATGACCTTTTGTAAGCATGGAAACGTCTAATTGCCAATGTAAAGTCAGGATCTGCTATATGCGTGGCAGCGTCTTTGCCAAATGTAAAGTACAATTCTGAGTCGACATGTGACTGTCTCTGAAACCCTTAATCTACTGGCGAATATCTATTAATACTTCCGAGATAAAAACATTATAAAGTTCTATCAAGTCAAGTAGAAGACCGTGATTTTTTTAAGTGAAAATTGCATCTTTGGCGTTTACTGTTCAAAGAAATTAAAATAATGCGGTTGACAATATCGCTGTATATCATACAGAAAAAATAACAGCGAATGAGTTGTGAATTTGAAGCTTTTGCTCGGTTCACACTACAAGTGCTTTAGTTTGATGGCGTTCTTGTTCATTTTTGTTTATTTGTTTTTGTCTTTGTCATGCTGTCACAATTCGTGTTGGCCATGAATTGCAGATATTTTGGATATTTTGAATTCCCCTTTCCCCATTTTGCTTCGGTATTTGTTTGGCAATGTATTGTGAAATGTGGACGCCATATTTGCAGACATGGAAGTACATTGTATTACGATTCCATTTGGGGTATATAAGGCCTTAAAAACTGCGAATTGATAGATGAAGAGATGAAACCTGACAAGTAATTTTTTCGTTTCTTCGGATTATTGTTATTTTACCCTAAACGAAGTTGGGTGACATGTTGTTATTATATGTTTTATTGATTTTCCTATTATTATTCTTCCAAAATGCTTTGTCAGAACGATTATTTTGAAAGGGCTGAATGAAAAGATTTCAACCTTTTGCAAGGTTGGACCAACATCCGATGTTATATGCTGTGCATTTGAAATTTTCAAAATGGACACCATTTTACGTTAAACAACTAAAGGTGCAATATTCAGGATCTGCTTTTAAGGATTTGTTAATACTTTGTATAAATGTTCAGTAAGATGAGAGGCGGAAATTTATGCTAAGTGATTGTCATTTCTAAGATGTCCGATTTTGACGATAATTAATATAAAGGTCCGAATGAGATGGAATAATTGAATTGGTTGACTGAGGTAACAGCGGCTATTTCAAAATCTAGTTATCATTTTTATTTTTCTTCCAATAATTTTTGTCGGAGCATTTTTTTAAATGGCTAAACAGTTTCAATCTTTGCACACAGTTAGACGACTATCCTAAGGTATATTAAGTGCGTTGAAATTTTTCATCATCGAATTGGTTGGTTGGGATGACATCGGGTATTGCATTGTATTGCTTGCAGTTGCAATTCTAGCTGTTATTTGTTTCTTTTTCCAATATGTTGTGTCCGAGTTATTTTGTTTGGGGGAATGGCTTGATGAAACAATTTTAAACTTTTTACGAAGTTGGACCATTATCTGAAGCTGTATGTTTAAAATTGTAAAAATGTCCACAATTTCCTAGTTGGCTGCCATTTTACGTTTAAAAATTTAGAATTCAATATCTTTATAACTGCTTTGTAAAATCTGTTCATACTTTGTATAGTTGTTCAATAACATGAGAAAAATGAAGTTATGCGAAAAGAAATTTCAAAATGGCCGCTATTCCCAAGATGGCCACCAAAAAACACGTTAAAAAGAACTCTGTCTGATTTCAACAAAAATTCACTTCAAGGTAGATTTCGAGGCTGCAAATCAGATGGAATTATCGATTAGTTATCTGGTTGACATCTGTGACAACTCGCATTTGCAAATCTAGTTTAATTGTTTTTCCTAAACTAATTGTCTATGTACCTGGAGTCTTTTTAGTAGAGAAAAAAAAAAATCTAGTGTCACTATATACTAATCAGTGAACATTGCTTATGTCCAGAATTTTAAGAATTTTTATATTTTTGGTTGTCGAAAGATAATCTAAAGCAAACAATACTCATTTAAAAAAAACTGTGAAGTTATAAGTAGTATCTCGATCTAGCACAGCTCTGTCCTTAGCTAGTTTTTACCTTCCTTTCCAGATCGTTTTTGGTTATTTGTTCTCTATCAGCTTGTACACATTTCGATTTATGGATTTCCAAATGTTTTGCTTTGATCTGTACTGAAGTAACGTAAGTTGTCCAAATGTGGAAATGCGGAAACAAATTCGCAAGGATTTCGGAATTTTGTAATTTAAAGTTACATTGAGGAATATTAAAAATTTCATAATTTTGTCAGAAGTCGTCTTGAAATGTATTAAATCAAATTTCGAACAAAAATGTTTGCAAAAAAAAATCTAATTATTATAATAAATAAAACAAGAGAAGTTCGTGATCTGACACAAAATCAATAAACTAAACGAGCGAAACAAATATCATCACAATATCAACGCCAAGGTTCTCTCTTGTTCTTACATTCATCTTACATGAAAAATAAAAGGATATGACGATAATGTACATGGGACAAAACCCTACAACTAAATTTGAAGATCAAGCCATTGAAAAAACGTTTTTATTGCTTTTCTTCATCTAAATGTAGTAGACCCGGGAAAGGGAGTTAATTCCCTTTTCTGCACAAATTACTTGTTTTGATTGGTACGAATAAAACAAAAGATTTAGAATATTCATCATTAATAAAATAAAATATTCATGTTATCATGAAAGTGCACTCCTTTTATAAAATACTTCAAAATACTTTTATTAAGTATCCAGGTTTTGAAGGGCATCTTAAAAATATCTAAATAAATAAAAGTCAGATTTTTGGCTAGGGAGGTAAGTCTTTCTGCTTGACGTCCAGAATTAAGGAATATCAAAACTATTTATGCAGTTTTCCTGACATTTTGAAAGAATGTTAAGGTGAATTTTTATAAAATTATTTTGATAAAAGTCATATGTGTAAAGGACCTTTAATTTTCCAGTTTTTGGTGAAATTAAATGTTAGGATTTTCATCTAGAACAAATTGAATGAAGCGGTGTTTCCAGCAATGTTTCGTCGTATTTTCTTTTCTAATGCAAATCAAAACTTAATGCATGCTTTTTATTATTATTCTCTCATATCTAGGTCTACAAGTGTCTATGATGAAGTTTGGCATTTTATAGGCTTTTTAAGCAAATTCTTATCCATCTACAGTAGTATAGGCTTCATGGTGATTTCTGAACACAGTTAAAGAATCTTTTGAATCAAATTTAAATGCGCCAAGGTTTTGAGGGACAAGAAGAGCAATACATGAAAGATCAATAAGAAACCGGTACCTTCCTTACATCTGGTTCAGTTTTGGCTTCTGCGTTTTGATTATTTGGAGAAAAAAAACAGATGGAAGAGCATATTGGTGTATTGGTTACAGAAAGTAGAATTCATGTACCATAAAAGATACTTGCCCCCTTCCAAAAAATTTCTAGATGTCTGGTTTGTCTGGCTAACGCTTCAGTTCGCTTTGTTTGTGATCTGTAATCTGGTTATCAGCAGCAAGAGGTAGCAAAACAAGATCGTCATAGTTTATGTAACTATTACAGACAAATTATGAAGGGGTTTAGTGATATTGCCTCACCTAATACTCAACCTACCAAGAAAGATTCTACCTATCATTGATCCTCTGACGTCAGCCGTATGTAAAGCACCTGTTTTAGCTTATCCACTTGCACATTGTGGTTTTATACTAGACTATGATGCATCAAATGTTTAAATTGGGATTCTAATGGCTGCATATAGAAGTACACCCAACCCCTTTTACTTGTTTTGCAACTTGCATGCTCATGTTTAAGAGAGAGGTTTTGTTGCCAAACCAGCCTTTGACTCCTTTACTTTACTGGGAAGGGGAGTCATTTGATGAATATGGAGTAATTTTGCATAAAAAATTGAGGAATTTTTCCCATCACTTGTCAAAATCTTTAAATGATGTCAGAACGTCACAAAATGGGATGTGTCTGAACATCAAAAAAGTGATGTGTCTGAACGTCTAAAAAGGGATGTGTCTGAACGTCAAAAAAGGGATGTGTCAGAACGTCAAAAGTGGGATGTGTCTGAACGTCAAAAAAGGGATGTGTCTCTACGTCTTAATACCAATTCTCTGTAGGTATCAAACATATTATATAGAGGGTGTGGCACGCATGGTCACATATTTCCTCGAAACTTTGTGCATTGATAAAAGTCTGTGACTGAAGAAGTAAATTGAGCCCAAAAAGTGTCCCAGTGTTTTGGTTGCCATGGTAACGGCTATTTTTGTTTTAGGCTAAAATATGTTGATCTAGAGGTTAAAAAACATCAATATTCACACAGATATGGTTCTTTAAGTGTAGTATTTAAACATTTTTTTACCTAAGCAAGGTAAAATTGAATATTCCACTGATATATTAAGGTTAAAAGAATTATAAAAATTTTACGTCTGATAGGTCTATAGAGTTGAGGCAAACAGGATTCTTTGGCAATTTTGAAGATAGCTCATTTTTAGCCGATTTCAGGGATTTGTAACCCAAAAAAGCCACCTTGTCGGGAAGTTTCAAGATTACAGTCAATAAGTACTAGGTTTGAATAATCAAATCATGTTATAAAATTAGTGGGGTAATGGTTGCTATGGTGGTTACTATGGTGACAAAAATAGGGAATTTTGAGTTTTTTAAGTGCTGTTTTGGCACATTTGACATTTACAAATTTCGTTCAAAAAGTAAAATTCTTATTTTGATTCTATTAAATATATTTAATGATAGATTCTCTCTTAAACAAATGCAAAAAATATGAATCCGGTCGCTAGGTTTGTTGCTATGGTAGCTTAAATGGCCATATTTTCCACTATTCCCGTCCCTTTTTTGTACGGTTACAATTTAGAATTGCATTTACAAAAGTAAAATTAATGATTTCCAGGGTAAATGACCCTATCTTATATTAAATTATCATAATTATTAAAAACTATTTGTTCAGGTGACAAGAATGGTTGCTATGAGTAGTATATGAGCACAGTTCACCACAGACTTGACGAGGTGGTGCCGAAAGTGACATTACCGGAAGTGATGTAGACCGGAAGTGTCGTCACCGGAAGTCACGTGACCAGAAGCGGAAGTCATGTTACAGAAAACGAAGTGTTTTTACTGCGCATGCGCAACAGGAAGTGACCGGCATGAAGCTCTATTCGGCCATGTTAACCGGAAATGTCGCGTTGGATCAACACTTGACCCCACAGGGGTGTCATGGGAAGGTATTGGAGCACGCATATGCGACCGGAAGTGATTGTGTCCCCAGTTAGGGACCGGAAATGGCCCTACTTTAAGCCCTTATCGGCATGTTGACCGGAAGTCTGGTATTGTCAAGAGGAATCAAAATAAACCAGAGGCTCCCAAGAGCCTGTATCGCTCACCTGACCGTCAGTTGCCACAATTAAGCTTATATTATAAGTTACACAGTTGAACTGCAGTCTATCAAATTTTGGTAGCTCGAACACCACCATTATCCTTGAACTGTATTAAAAGTTTGATCATGTTTTAGTATATTTCTTTGCTGGGCCTTTTTGACAAAAACGTTCTTGCTAAGGAGCACTTTCGACACCAGTTTGAAGTTAGGACATCATTTTGTAAATGGCGGTCAACGACAATTTTAAACACTATATTTTTAAGTTACGGCATCAATATCTATTTGGATACAAAATTTCATTGAAATCGGACAAAGTTGAACTTTCCCACCTTTTTTAGCAGCCAACAAACAATTTTCAACACCAGTTTTGAAGTAGCAACATCACTTCCATTTGGAAACCAAATTTCATTGAAATTGGACAATGTTTAATTTTTCCCACCTTTTTTGATGGCCATTTTGAAAATGGCGGCAACGAACAATTTCAACACCGCTTTTGAAGCAACATCAATATCTATTGGGAAGCCAAATTTCATTTAATCTGACAATTTTGAATTTTCCTGCCTTTTTTGGCAGTCATTTTGAAAATTGCAGTCAGCGAACAAATTGTAATATCAGTTTTGAAAATGCGACATCAATATCTATTTGAAAACCAAATTTAATTGAAATCGAACAATTTTGAATTTTCCCGCCCTTTTGGCGGCCATTTTGAAATCAGCAGGTCAACGACCAATTTTCAAGACCAGTTTTGAAGTCGCCACATACTTAACCTTTATCTTCTATAGAGTAAGTGAGAACCGAACAGTCAATCCAAAACGAACAATCAAAGGTCAATTGCAACATCGGAAACAAAAAGAAACAGAGACACCACACGAGCACTGCACAGAAAAGAAAAATGAAGACACACACACACACAAAGATGAACAACACGGACCCGATAACAACCATGGGTGAGATCAGGTGCACCAGTAGAGTAAGCATCCCCTGCTTCTTATAAAACTATAGTTTTGGAAATAAAAGACGAAAAATATGAAAATTCAGTGAAAAGGGCAATAACTACTACAAGGGTTTTTTTATTTTCTTTTAAATCTCAGGGTGGGTAGATCTTGACATGTTGAACATTTTTGCAATTTACATGTGACCTCTATCTGTTACACTTTTTGAAATAAACAAGATGTGTTTGTGAAACACTACATATTCCCCCAGATTCTACAGTAAAATATATGAAAATACCTAATTTTACCCCTTTTTGACCTCTGTGACCCTGAAATTTGACCTATTTTTTGCATATTTATGTTCCTCTTGACATGATTAGACCTATACACCAAGTATGAAAAGTTTGTCTTACATAGTTCAAAAGTTATAGCCAAGGTTAAAGTTTCGGACGCACAGACAGACAGACAGGACAAAAACAATATGCCCCCCGATCCTCGATCTGAGGGCATTAAAACAAAAAATAAAAAATGCTAAAATTTTGAAAATTTTACTGAAAAAGGGCTATAACTCTGAGAAGAGTTTTCAGATTTTCTTCAAAATGGCACGGTAGGTAGACCTCATCATGCTCATCATTTGAATCCATGTCAGATTTTTTATATCTGTAATGGTTTTCGAGTTATTGGCCAAAAACTGCAATTTACCCCTGTTCTATTTTCAGCAATTGCCGCCATGTTGTTTGACAAGACGACTAATCGAACACAATTTTGAAAGCGAATACCCTGGTGATGAATCTGGCCATGTTTTGTTACAATGGGCCAAGCAGTTTCAGAGGAGAAGATAAATTATGAAATTGTTGGCGGACGACGGACACAAAGTGATGGCAAAAGCTCACATGGCCTTTAGGCTAGGTGAGCTGAAAATGCCTACAGTAACTTAAGAAAAATGAAACAAATTACATTGTAACCATTGAACCTTTCTAGCTCGGACATGGTAAGAGCTCAGCTATCTACCCAAACTTTTTCTTACAAGACTTGACATCAAACCATGGACCCCATGGACCCCCAACTCCAACACCATCGCAAAGCATATCTTTAATTACAGAAAAGCATTACAGGACCTAGATATTGAAGTTTACTATAAAAATCCTCTTACGTGTGATTGTTCCAGTTCACCTTTTATATACCAACCCTCTGGCCACGTTATTACAGGTAATCTGGATATCATTGACCACGATGGTCTCAGGAAAATTATTTCAAAAGGCCCGAAATTCAGGGAACCTCAACGTATCAACTGGAATCATAATTTTAAGATCACTATGGACGCAGTTGAGGAATATGCCAGACCCTGGATTAAGCGTGAATCTGAAGTTGATGACATCAACACATTGTCAGAGTGGGTAAAAGCTATCCGGTCTTTAGTGTTACGCAGAATACATTAATTGAAAAACTGCGTACAGAATACACCCAAATCTATCTTGAAAGACGGTGACGCTGTATATTGTCTTTCATCCCTTCACGAAAAGTATGTTGTCGTCCAAGCAGACAAAGCCGCAAATAATGTTGTTTTTGTGTGCAAAAAACACTATTATGATTGCCTAATACAAGAACTTGGCGTAGAAAATAGCTCAGGCAATCCCACATACAAAAATATTACTATAGATAAAGATGAAATCCTGGCAAATCGTAAATCGTTTATGGAATCATTAAACATTTCTACAAATGACAAATCTAATGATTTGCTTAATTTATACTGGACACCCAAACTTCATAAGTTGCCGAACAAACAACGGTACATTGCCGCCTCTTCCAATTGTTCTTCGAAAGAACTGTCCATTATCCTAACTAAGATTTTGACTGCTGTGAAAGAAGGCCAGCAAAAATAGTGTGAAACTGTTTATTCACGTAGTAGCATCAATCATATGTGGATACTAAAAAATTCTAAAGATCTTCTGAACAACTTGAAAACCCGGTCACTTTCTAAGATCCACTCGTTGAAAACATTCGATTTTTCTACACTCTATACTACTCTTCCCCATTCAAAATTGAAAAGTCGTTTGATTGATCTTATCAAGAACGCATTTTCTTACAAAAAAGGACAGAGCTTTAAATATGTAGCCTTAGCATATACATCTACATATTTTACTAACAAAGTACCAAAGGGTAAGACACGATACTACACTGAAGAACAGGTGATCGGCATGCTGGATTTCTCATTGACAACATATTTGTCCAATTCGGGGGCAAGATATTCCAACAGACAGTCGGCATTCCAATGGTAACGAATTGTGCTCCTCTCTTAGCCGACCTGTTTTTGCTCACTTACGAAACAGAATTTTTGCAAAATTTGGTCAAACAAAATAAAATTAAAGAGACTAGATCCTTTAATCACTCATACAGATATATTGATGATGTCTTGTCGCTTAATAATAGTAACTTTGCCGACTATATTCCATTAATATATCCCCCAGAACTTGAAATAAAGGAGAATACAGACACTGACCATTCTGTTTTTTTTTAGATTTACTTTTGGAGTTTGACGACAGTGGGAACCTCAGCACACGAATTTATAACAAAATAGACGATTTCAATTTTGATATTGTAAACTTTCCACACCTCGACAGTAATATTCCGTCTTCCCCATCGTATGGAGTATATATTTCTCTATTAATCCGTTACGCTAGAGCATGTAGTCTCTATCAAGATTTTTTGAAACGACACAGATGTTTAATTCGTAAACTTTTAAATCAGGGCTTCGAGAAATGCATATTAATAGTTTTTCTGAAGAAATTTATTGGACGATATCCGGATTTGATTGATAAATATTCAATTCCTATTTCCAATTTTATTGAAGACGGTTTTGTTTAAGTTTTGGCTTCTTCCTTGATGTTTCTCTCTTTTTGCAACTGTAGTGTGATCTGTGCACCGAGCGACAAAAATATTTTACCTGTATGAGATTAGGCTTGTACATCGAACGACAAAAATATTTATCTATTAGAGAAAAATTCTAGGTTTTGACAGGATCCGAGGCACACCACTAATTCGGCCTCCCATTGACTCGTATTTTAAATTCCGGGATTTCAAAAATTCCAATTATATAGAAATGAATTTTCCCATGTGCGGGAACTTGTTTTCCGTTATCAGATCACCAACACGATAAAATAAATACATTTAAACCATATGTTGTATGTCAAATAAGAAAATAAAATTGAATTGAAACGTTCCGGTTAATTTTGTACATAGTCGCAACCGAGAATTTTCGGTTGTTGGTCGTATTTCATTCGATCCGTTCTAGCTTGTTATGCAACTTAATCATGTTTTTTCAACTGTTCTTTGCTCTCCGTCATTCACCTAGAAATATTCTATGATCTTGCTGATTATTATATGTATCAATTGGCTGGAGTCTCTACGAATGAAAAGGCATTATTTTTTATAGTACTATTTTTCGAGGTCTGTCAAACATTGGCGTTTTGATATAGTGTAGTGCGCCCTGACAATATTATGGCTTTGACATTTAACACAATCTGGGCACACAGAAGCTATAGTTAGTCGTCATATAAGCGGGAGGTTGATGCATCAATAAACCTGGTTTAACCCACCATTTTATTTATAAAATGCCCGTTCCAAGTCGGGAATATGACGGCTTGCCAAAAATGCTCTGTGTCGGATTGTGTTCCCCTGATTCAGTCGAATGTTATACGGATTTTCCTTACTGGTCTCTTCCTTTGATCGATTCTGACTTTTGTTGTCACTTTCATCATTCACCTGGTCACTTTTTCTGAAAGCTTACATAGAAGAGGAATCAATAGCAGGAAATTTCGTCTTTCTTTAAAGTTAAATATCAAACATTTTGGTAATTTACACATAGGCAATTTGCTCCTAATTTACCCTTCTAACTCGAAACAGTAGGAGTAACGGAAAATCTATGACAAACTTCTGATATCTTACGTACTGAGGAAAACCAAAACAAACATTGCTAAAATCGGATGAAAAATTGCAGTGTTTGGACACTGCATCAAAATAGGAAAGAAAATAAAGAAGAAGAAATATTCCCTTTGGGGTACTCATTTTTTGGTAAATATCAAATATCAAAACGCTCCAATCTACATGCAAAATTGAAAAAACCTTATCAGAATCTAATAAATAACAAATATTCTACAGCTAAATATATGGAAACTCCCAAATTGGGACTTGCTTTTAAAAACAGACGGATACAGCCACAATACCTCAAACCACGGTCAAGCCTCCCTTTTAGTCCGAAGAAAATGGTGTTAAAATTTCAAATGGTTTGACCAAACAAAAGTTTTCGACCAAAGCGGCGACAGCACCATAAAACAACGAGGTTTCTTGTGGCCTTAAAAAGGGAAATAATTGTGTCAAGATTATCAACAAACTTGTTGAAATATATTTTTGGATTTAAATATGTGCATTTTGGGATTGCTGAAAGGTGAGAAATGACCAAATAAAACTATGCCCAAAAAGGAATCGGTACGACCCTTGCTTTCATGGCCACAAAGACTAGCCACTAGTTTAAAATTAAACCGTGTTTGATTTATTTGCATTCAAAAGCTTTTTTCAGAGATACCAAAGTATAATCCAATTTCGGAAAAAAACTAAGCTTATTCTAGAAATAGATTCGGAAAACTAGAGGCTCAGAGACTGAGCCTGTATCGCTCACCTGACATAATGCTTCTATGCCATGCATGACCAAAAATGATGTTTTTTTCCAATGGGATCTAATGTTTAGCAATGTTCTCCATTACCACCCGTGTTTTTTGTCTGTTCCTATTGAAATGAGTAATTTTTGCAAAGGACCTTCTATACATTTACTTAAATTTGCTTGAATAGTTTCAAAGGAGATGATGAAAAGGATGTTTTTCTATATCCAGGATCCAATGTTAAACTATGTTCCGCACTGGAGGCGATGTGTTTTGTTGGATTGAAATGAAATGAGTAATTTTTGTAAAGCACCTTCCGTACATCATTTCTGTAAAGTTTTGTTGAATTTGTTTCCACAGCTTCACAGGAGAGGAAAAAAATGTGATTTTTCAAATAAGGTTCAATGTTAACCTAAGTTCCGTGCTGACGGCCATGTTTTTTATCGGATCTGGACGAAATGAGCAATCTTTGTTTAAAACCTTTAGTACATCATTCCTGTAAAGTTTGATTGAATTTGATTCAGCTGTTTCAGAAGAGAAGATGAAAATGTGATTTTTCGCATAGGGTCCATTGTTAAACCTAAGTTCCGCGCTGGTGGCCATGTTTGTTGTCGGATCGGAATTAAATGAGCAATCTTTGTGAAGGACCTTTTATAAATCATTCCCGTAAAGTTTGGTTGAATTTGTCTCAGTAGTTTCAGAGTAGAAAATCAAAATGTGAAAAAGTTCAACGGACGGACGCCAAGTGATGGCAATAGCTCATACTGACCCTTTAGGTCATGTGAGCTAACAATTAACCAATGTTTGCTACAATAGCAACCAGTGTAGCGAGTAAAATGAAATAGAAATTCAAAAAATGACGAATTGCCATCTTAATTTTCATTTAAACCACCTTAACAACATGAATCAAATTGTTAGTAACCGAGTTCAAAGGTAATTATTTTTCAGGGTCAGAATATACGAATAATTCACCTGGTTGTTAAGTTAAATTTGAAGCAAATTTTCATATATAAATCTGCAAAAAAAATAATTAAATAAAATAAACACACATATACATTTGAAAACAAGTAAAAACTAAATTCGCCACCATAGCAACCATCATAGAATAAAAAAAAATCATAATCAAAAATTTGCCGCAGCTTAAATCGCTGTAGATATTTTGTGTTTAATAGAACTATAATAAAATACATATCCATTATTTTCTATTTTTTGCCGCTGCTCTAAGTATATTTACCAAGAAAATCAAATTTCAGCTGAAAATTATTTTCCTTAGATCTTAATGTTAATTTCGAGAAATTCGATGTGGAAATGGGGTATAAATGGTATACCCAACATAACAAATTTAACAAACCAATGAAAAGACTTTTTGTTCGTTAAATTGGATGACCAATGGGCAAACATAATGCTATCTGTTTACTACTTTGCATAAAACTGTTTACATTAAAATGCGTTAAATGAAGATAAAATTTGCAGAAACAATGTACATCTACCGTTTAATTCAACTGAAACAAGAAATGGATGTTGATACGACATCAAACCGGGTTTTCGTTCACTATTTGAATGCAGAAATAGGTACTTGTGTGAAAAGCTGCTTAACTTATACCTCCTCTCATTATGTGCAGTGTTTGCCATAACTCTTAAATATCACTGAAAAGTTACTTTACTTAAAAGTCAAACAAAAAGCATATGGCCAAAACTCCTGTAGATTTCTTAGTTCAAAGGGCAGAACTCCTGAACTTCTATCTATTAAATTAAAGGCAAATAAAAATATACATGGAATTTCTATTAATGAAACTGAATCATTGGTGAGTCAATATGCTGATGATACGTTTCTGGTATTAGATGGAAGTGAATTGTCTTTAAAAGAGTCTTTAAGTTGTTTTGAATTTTTCTATAAGATATCTGGTTTAAAGATGAACACTTCCAAAACTAAAGCTATATGGATAGGAAATATGAAGTATTCAGACTTTATTCTTTGTCCAGAACATAAACTTAATTGGACATCTTCTAATTTTAGATTATTGGGTATAGATTTTTCTTTAGATTTAAGCAGTATAATTGATATTAACTTCTCGAAAAAAATCAAAGAATTGTCTTCAATTTTGAAAAGTTGGCAGCATCGTAAATTGACATTGCTTGGTAAGATTACTGTAATTAAAAGTTTAGCATTACCAAAGTTAGTTCATTTATTTACAGCTTTACCAAGTATTTCACAACTTAAACTACAGGAAATAAATACACTTTTTTTCAATTTTATTTGGAATGGTAAATCAGATAGGATAAAACGTAATACCATTATCGGCGATATTTGGCAGGGAGGTTTAAAGATGATCCACATTGAATCTTTTAATCTGTACTTAAAAGTAACTTGGGTAAAACGAGTCATTGATAATCAAACTGGTGATTGGCAAAGAATCTTATTTTATTACTTGAAAAATTATGGAAAAGAACGTGCTTTTAGACTTCAAAAAGAAAAACTCAAAGAAATATCAAACAAATTGTCAAATCCATTTTGGAGAGATGTTTTTCTGAGTTTACATTATGCTAGGCCTTCTGTTGGTAACAATTTTGACGAGTTAATATCACTTGATATTCTCAATTTTGTACCAATAGAAGAATTCAGATATTATATGAATTGGAAAAATTATAATATTCAGTACCTAGCAGATATATTTGATAGAGAGACAAAAGATTTCTACTCTTATGATCAAATAAAATAAAAGTCAAATACTATTATAGGGAACTTCTTAAAATATTTTTCTCTTTTATCACAAATTCCAAAAGTATTCAAAGATTGTATTAAGGAAAACTGTACAAATATAAATTTTGATAACATTGTTATGGAAGATGTTTTTTATAGGAAAATTGTATCAAATAAAAAAATTAAATTTGTTTATAAAAGTCTTTTAGAAAATGTAGTCAACTTGCCGGTTGATAAATTTCAAAAATGGGGAGAAATACTTGGATGTGAAATAGACCACTGGTCAAACTATTTCATTCTACTAAAAAGATGTTGTCAGGATACATATCTTACAAACTTTCAGTTCAAGTTCTTACATAGAATTCTTCCAACCAATTCCCTTTTATTTAAAATTAAGATTAAAGATACTAAGCTCTTTTCTTTTTGTAAATCTCAAGAAGAAACAATTGAGCATTTGTTTTTTGAATGTCCTCTAGTATACAATTTTTGGGTAATATTTACTCAATACATAAACAGGTTTTATGTCAATTTCCTGTTAGAAAAAAAACATATTTTCCTAGGCTGTGAAGAAGAGGGTCTGTTTTTGAATTTTTTAATTATTGTTGCCAAAAACTATATATAAGTGTAAATTTAAAGATCAAGCTCCAAATATCATTGGTATTAAACATGTTTTGAAGAAATATCATTCAGCAGAGCTGTATACTGCTGCTAAAAATGATAAAATGTATGTTTGTGAAAAATTTTGGGCCCCACTTCAAGAGATATTTTATAATATCTTTTAAATTTATATTTATTAACTCCATATTATGCATAAACATGTCTTTTCTTCAACAGTATGCAACTATTAAAAACATACAGGTATGCAAGAGAGTATGAAAGAGTGACTGATAGTAGTATGTTTTGTTTTTCTTTGTGTACATTTTTTTTGTTATACATTATCTTTAGTAGCCATTTTTTATATACTGCATGTTATAATAACCCCGGCTATGCACTAGTCAGGTGGCATGGTAGGGTTTTTCTGTAAAATCCTGGCTAGTGAAAAATAAATAAAAAATAAAAAAAAGAACTCCTGGAATAATTGTACGATGAAAATTCCCCGAAAATATGCAAAACTGCATATGATGTCCTTGCTATATACAAAGTTTAATGAAATTCTGTTGAACAGTTACAGAGGAGTTGTGCTTACAAGCATATGGTCAAAACACCTATAAATTTCTAAGTTCAAAGGGGCATAACTCCAGGAAATATTGCGTGATGAATAATCCCTGACAATATGCACATCTACATATGATGTCCTTGCTACATAAAAAGTTTCATGAAATTCTGTTGAACGCTTAATGAGGACTCGCGCTAACAAGCATATGGTCAAAACACCTATAAATTTCTAAGTTCAAAAGGGCATAACTCCTGGACTCCCGGAAAAATTGTACGATGAAAAATCCCCAACAAAATGCACATCTACATGTGATGTCTTTGCTACATACAAAGTTTCATGAAATTCTGTTGAATGGTTAAAGAAGAATTGCGCTTACAAGCATATGGTCAAAACACCTATATATTTCTAAGTTCAAAGGGGCATAACTCCTGGAAAAATTGTACAATGAAAAAATCCCCGACATAATGCACATCTACATATGATTTCCTTGCTACATACAAAGTTTCATGAAATTCTGTTGAATGGTTGAAGAGGACTTGTACTTACAAGCATATGGTCATAACACCTACAAATTTCTAAGTTCAAAGGGGCATAACTCCTAGAAAAATTGTACGATGAAAAATCCCCGACATAATCCACATCTACATATGATGTCCTTGCTACATACAAAGTTTCATGAAATTCTGTTGAATGGTTAAAGAGGATTTGTACTTACAAGCATATGGTCACATCAAATATAAATTTCTAAGTTCAAAGGGGCATAACTCCTGGAAAAATTGTATGATGAAAAATCCCCGACAATATGCACATCTACATATGATGTCCTTGCTACATACAAAGTTTCAAGAAATTCTGTTGAACGGTTAAAGAGGACTTGCGCTTACAAGCATATGGTCATAACACCTATAAATTTCTAAGTTCAAAGGGGTATAACTCCTGGAAAAATTGTACGATGGAAAATGCCCGACAATATGCACATCTACATATGATGTCCTTGCAACATACAAAGTTTCATGAAATTCTGTTGCCCGGTTACAGAGGAGTTGCGCTTACAAGATCTGGCAGCCGCCCGCCCGCCCGACCGCCGCCCAACCGCCTTACATCAGCATTTCAATAACCGGATTTCCCAAACGGGAAAACCCGGTTAATAAAATGTTATGAGGTAAAATGGTTTTAATACAGCAATAAGATTGTTACGTTTTTGCTTTTAAATCTAGATTAAATCCTGACCCACGTGTTGTGGTTCATCGTAAGACCCCGGGGCATAATAACAAAACCTACGTGTGGTTTGCAGGTAATTATAGGTGTTCAGTTAATTAGATATTCTCCCTCTGTTTTGGATTTAAATTTTCTGTTAAAATAACATAGAAGGTAAATGGAAAACTTTTTTATCTTTTGTTGTAACATTATAGTATTGCATGGAAGCGACAAAAAATTAGCTTTCCGTTGATATATACAGTGAAACCTGTCTAAACCGAACCCTGACTAAACCGAAAACCTGTCTAAACCAAACACAAACTGAAAAACCTTTCTATCAATTTCTTTTTATTTTGAACCTGTGTAAACCGAACACCTGTCTAAACCGAACAAAATCTTCAGTCCCAAAGGGGTTCGGTTTAGACAGGTTTCACTGTAGTATGTAATCCACCAAGGTGTATCAAAAAAGATATTTTGTTAAAAGTCGCAGCAAAACTTTAACAACTGTTGTAGGTATTTTTGTTTGCTAACTGGGGTGCAAAGTTGTTCATTCTACTCAGATTATCTAAGGATTTCTAAAAAGGAAAAAAATACGAAAGGTGAAAAAATGTCTTTTTTGTTTCCATGGCAACAATCCTATCAACTAGAATCAAATCGTTGAATGTTTTTGACAGAACTTTTTATTCAGGGTTGTAACTGGATCAAATAATTCATTTAATTTTGTTTAAAGGGAAATTTTGTTATAAATCTGGTAAAATATTTTCAGGGAAAGTTAAACTCTACCATTTTTATTTTGGCTACCGTAGCAACCATCGTAGCAACTCCAAAATATAATTTGTAATTATTGTGATGACTTTGAAATGAGCAAGAGGCTTTTAAAGTGTCAAATCCGTAATATTACTTATTTTCTTAGGAAATGTTTAAGAGTAAATGTGCAAAAATAGAAACATAAAAGTTGAATAATTGTTATTTTTGCTACCATAGCAACCACCCTAGCAACCAGAATTAATTGATTGTATTTGCTTTTGAAAAGCAGTTATTATTCAGTGTGTATGAATTAATCAAAATAAGCATTAAACCTTATTGAAGGAATTTTGTAAATGTCAAATCTGTCAAAACAGCACTTGAAAAACTGATAATTCCCTATTTTCGTCACCATAGTAACCACCTTAGCAACCATTACCCCACCAATTTTATTCCATGATTTGATTATTCAAACCTAGTACTTATTGACTGTGATCTTCAAACTTCCCAATAAGGTGGCTTTTTTGGGTTACAAATCCCTGAAATCGGTCAAAAATGGGCTATCTTCAAAATGGTAAAAAAACCCTCGGTGCCCCAACCCTGTGCACCTATCAGACATAGAATTTATAAAATTGTTTTAATGTTAATATGTTGGCAGAATACTTAATTTTACCCTACCTAGGTAAAAATACATAAAGACTGCACTTTGTTTGAATTTTGCTGTTTTTTCACCTATAAAACATCAAATTTTAGCCTAAAATCCATGGTACCCATTACCATGGCAACCAAAGCAGCAGGACAATTTTGGGTGGCATTTTTGTGTTTTAGTCATAGACTTGCAATTAGTCGACAAAGTTTCAAGGAAATCTGTGACCATGCGTGGCCAAATATGTTTGACGGTTACAGAGAATTGGTATTAAAAGGGATGTGTCTGGACGTCAAAAAAGGGATGTGTCTGAACGTCAAAAAAGTGATTTGTCTGAAAGTGAAAACAAAATAAATAAAATAAAAAAAATAAAAAAATAAAAATAAAAAAAGATGTGTCTGAACGTCAAAAAAGGGATGTGTCTGAACGTCTAGAAAGGGATTGTGTCATCTGGTTGTCACAGTCTTCTTAAAAATTTGTGATCTTGTTTAAAAGTTTAATTTCACTGCCAAAAACTGCAAGATAAATGGTCTTGACTATTCCTGGTGATGGAAGTTCACAGTCTTATTGTTAAAAAGATCTGTAAAAGATATAAAACAGAAACTCTTTATCATTTATTCCTGTGAAGATGATCCAACTTGGGTGCTTTCATTAAAAAAAACTAATTAAATTTGAAGATGTAGACGGAGTTTTTCACTCTTATGATGGCGATTCTATTGATTCAAAGATTATATCACAAAGTATACTAGATTGGGGGTTAAAATGAAACTGCTGCAGGTATTTCCAACATGACATTTGTAGATTTCTGTTGTAATTAGGATGGCTCCGATTTCCAATTCAGAATATTGAAGGCAGCTATTAAGTAGTACGTTATTTTTGTTCACACCGAGAGCTGGTGGGTACCTTTTTATTGCTAATTGTGCGAGTTCAGATGAATACATGAAAACTTACTGAAAAGAAAACATTTTTACATATTATGTACATACAAGGGTGTCTCAAAGGGGTCCTTTCTCGAAATTCCGGTGATATTTTTCAACTTTCCCGTTTAACAAAGGGAAATATTTTACCAAGACATTTAAACGATATCCCTTTGCCCGTTTCAGTTTTTTTTCGGCGTTTTCCGCTTCACGCCCATCACCCTTTTCCGTTTTCGTGGAAACTTTTTGTTGCGATCACGTTTCGCATACACATTAAAAGGCCAATCCCGCTTAACTCCCGCTTAAATCCCATTGAGACCCACATACAATCCTCATTAAATACAATGATACACCATCATCAGCATCATATCATGATGCTATCCCGAGTTCCTATCGTTATTTATGTTTGTCTCTTGTTTTCATTATTGTTTTTCTGCTGCAGTTTGCTTGTAAATAGTGGCATGTGATTGTAGTTCCTGGCCATTGTAGGCGTTTGCTGTTTTCCTGTTTTTGTAATGCTTTGAATCCAGGAATTAATTATGCAGATTATTTTTGTATGGCAGTTGTTTCTTACGATGTTACATGGGCGATCAGCAGAGACACAGACTTGCACAATGATGAAGAGTTTGCTGATGAACAGTTGGAAGTTTCTTGTGAGGAGGAGGGTTTTGAAATTATTGTTAACTTGATTCCTGACCTTTTGAAGAAATAAATGCTGACATACATTCACAGAGAAATAAAGTATCTATTTGGTCCACGCTACCATAGTTTGCAAAATGACAACTGATAACTCATTTTTTATTTACGAATTACAAGTTACCCAGAGCGATTTAAATAGATTCAAAATCGCTCATCTTCTGCTCATCAGTCATGAATGGGTGAATATGTCCCAACGTTCGCTAATTTTTTTCTAATGAAAGAACTTTCTCGGTGCCACACAAATAACTCTAAAGTCCTTCATTCATTTGATGATGAAAACATTCCCTTGTCCCTTATATAAATAACAAAATACCGAAGTTACTGTGAATATAGTTTCTTGATATGCACATTACGATAACTTATGTCTCTTCAGTGCATATCAAATCAAAACATTTTGAAATCCATAAACCGAAATATGTTATGTGTAAAAGCTTATGGAGAACAAATTACCAATAGGATCTAAAAAGAAAAGCCAAAATCATCTATGGACAGAACTATGCATTAGGGAGATACCCCTTAGATTTTAACAAAATTTCGTTGAATTTAGTCGCGGAGAGTTAGCATTTCCCGAGGGCATTTATTTTTTGAAAAATACCCCGACACTAATTACACTGAATGTCTCATTCATCAAGGCGCACAAATACCACGGCAAACGTCTCAGTCAAGCGTAAAAAGAGCATGTATACATTTGGATAAATGCCATGGTAAAAAGTGAAATCCACCAGGGGTGTGAAAAAGTCAAGGATATGCAAATACCCTGGCTAATAACAGAATACAGCTTACTTACATAAGGTCTAATTATTTTTAATGTCCTTTAAATCTTTAGCCCATTCAGGATATTGAAACATGTACATTTTTCATGTTTAACCGGAAATTCTTATCTTAATATTTATTGGTCAAACTGATTATGTGCTTGTGTTGTAAAATATGAATGTTATTTTTTTCTGAAATTGCAAAAATATGTTTTAGCAAATGAATCCTTACGGAGGACATCACAACAACAACAAATTTAATGTAGGAGAGAGAACGGATCTGGAACTTAGATAATAATATTATTAAACGGGGACATTATAAAATTAAAACAATTCCTTTAAATATCTCTTATCATTTTTAATACATCGGCAAACGAATACCGAAGGGGAAATTCTAAAATCATAAATCCAAAGTCACGGTAATTCACAGCAACGCGAATTGAGACAGTATGACAAAGACAAAACAAATAAACAAAAATTAACACGAGCGCCACAAAACTAAAGCACTAGCAGTGTGAACCCCTATAAAAACAGATGTATCATCAGGTGCTCCGTAAGGGTAAGCATGATCTGCTCCACGCGTGGCACCCGTCACACTGCCAGAGAAAAGTCCGGTTTTGTCACAGTCGGTGTTGGTGAGTCCGGTAACAAAATCTTGATACACCCAAAGATATTTGTTCTCATTTGTGAAAAAGAAACATTGTAATGGTCTGTCAAATCGTGGTGACTACCGTAAACTTCTGTAGTGACAATTGCAACAGTGACTGAACATAACCTTGCTGTATAAGTTTTTGAGACAGTAATTTCGCTCTGTTGACAAAATCGCTGTACAAACTAGCGAATGAGTTGTGAAATGTACACACCATATGCCGGATTACTGCTCAAAAACGGGAAGTTCGAAATCACTATTGGAAATTCGAAATCATCACGCTTGTCGGAAACTTTTGTTTTCAGACGTCCAGAGTTGTCAATGTGTAGGTATAGGTCCAGGTATGATGCTGATGATGGTGTATCAATGGTCTCTTTTAATTTCGAGTTCATTATGAAGGTACATGTAATCCTTAAATTTAGGGTTGTTCAATGAAAGAACATCTATATAACGGAAACTGAAATTAAAGGATTTGGCTAGCTTATTGTCTTTTGTCTAAACTAGCCCTTGTGTGAACAATAAATGAAGGTAATAATAAAATAATCGAACAGAAATTAAATTATAGATTCAATACCGAAGATATAGAAAAATGTTAAGGTTCTTCCATCCTGAAATGTGTATTGTGTTATACAGGATCATATATGTCTCAGGTGTTTATACCAATCGCGTGAGAATTATCATCGATTTTTTTACCCAAGGTAGGGAGGGGGGACATGGGGTTTCTTTCTCCTTTTCCCGCCCTCTCTCCTTTATTCCACCCCTCTCTTCTTTCTCTGTCCCCTTTCTACCGGTCTCCTTTTCATTTTCTTTTTTCTTTTTTACCTTTCCTGTCCCTTTCTCCTTTCCCCCGGCTCTTTTCCTTGCTCGCAACCGCGTTTTTTTCCTTTTTCCTGGCCTCATTTTCCGTGGCCGATCCTGTGTATAGTTTGCATTTACGTTAACTCGGGTTACATATCCTATACTACTGAAATTGTCATAAAGTTCATATATTCCCGATTTAATTTTTTCTATTAAATAGGAAACATGGTGAAATGTTTAAACCTGGTTTAATCCACCATTTTATTTATAAAATGCCCGTTCCAAGTCGGGAATATGACGGCTTGCCAAAAATGTTCCGTGTCGGATTATGTTTCCCTGATTCAGTCGAATGTTATACGGATTTTCCTTACTGGTTTCTTCCTTTGATTTATATCAGAAATCAAATAATATGTAAATGAAAAAATAATTCATAGACAGGGACTTGTGGCAAGAAGAAACTAAGTTTACAGCACTAACTAGAGTAGAAGAAGTCTACATGTAAGCATGTAAATTAAGTCAGCTAATTTTTAACAGTCCAACATTACTTCGGGGGGGGGGGGGGGNCAAAATTCAGGTACAGTTTAGAATTTGTGTATAAATTTGCATATAGAAACAAATAATTTATATAAATCTGGGTATAAAAAGAGCAAAAATGACAGTAATATCTGAGACTAATACAATCTAACACCATTGAAAGTGCAAGATCAAGAAATCACAGACACCCAAGGGTAAGATTTCAATATTTCTCTGACGAGGCTTGCCGAGTCAGAGAACCATTGAAATCTTACTCGAGGGTGCCTGAGATTTCTAAATCTGCATTTTCAATGGTGTTTGATTGTTTTTCTCACAATTATAGGCAAATACCACCAAACTATATTTGGTGTCCGCCATGCCTAAGCAACTTAATTTAATTTAATTCTTTATTTATTTAAAGAGGATTACATACAGCCATGGGCTACTAGTAGCTCTCTTCAACATATAACATTCAAACAATAGTTTACATAAATTAAGAAAACAAAATTGAAAATAAACAACATAAAGTAACAAGACAATATACAAGACAAGACAAATGCAAACACACACACACTCTCACACACAAAGTCTCACTTGTCAAAATGGTCATGAAATTTAAGAAAAATAATCTAGAAAACTTTTCATGGAAGTAAATGGAAATCCAAGAAAGCTTAAAATAATAATAGTATAATAGTAAAAATGATTAATCAATTTTAAATTTGAATTTTTTAGGGAAGTGTTTATCTTGGAGGGCATATAGATGTTTGATCATGATCATGTAAATCTTCTGGTAATTTTAATGAATTTAAAAACACATTTAAATAATTCGAAATTCATATCTATTGATAAACCATCGCTTCCCTAAAGTAATATCTTTGTGAGATAACCTGGGCACAAGTCTCGCATATTAATACCTGGGCATATAATTCGTTTAATATCAAGTAAAAGCGATATACGGGGTAACGCATAGCGGTTGCACTGAAGAAAAAAGTGCTCTGCATCTTCTATATGATTTCCGTTACAATGTACACAGAATTTGAGTGGGTGCAAATTATAATCAAACAGGTGCTTATTTAAACCACTAAGACCAAGCCGAATTCTAGTGTGTAAAATTTTTTCATAACAATGACCTAAAGAAAAGAGTTGTTTAAATGAATTGTCATTCAAATTCTTCAGAGACATTTTGAAGCAACATAAGGATTTTGCTGACACAACTGATGAAGGAAGATTATTCCAGTCACGAACCGTTGCTGGAATAAAAGAATTATGGTAACAACACGTCCTGCTTCTAACAGGAATCAATTTATCGCTCCGCCTTAAGTTATAATTTGTGGCATTATGGCTGACCAAGACATGAATATTACTAAGATAATCCGGTGAAAGATTATTTATAATTTTAAATAAGTATATTAGCCTATGATGTTGACGGCGACATTTTAGTGTAGATAGACCCATTTCTTTTAAAAGGATGCTATGCTTAGTTAGACGGATAGCTCCGGTAGCAATTATACATGCTCTGCGCTGAACATGCTCTAATTTTTCGGCATCAAATTGACTACAATTATCATAAATAATATCACCGTAGTCAAGGAGACCTCTAATAAATGATTTATAAATATTTTCAATGCACGAACGTGGTAACATATATTTCATTTTGTATAATATCTAAACGTTTGCTGCATTTTTTACAAATTTCATTTATGTGGTCGGTCCACGTAATTTTATTATTAAAAAATAGACCTAGATGTTTATGAAGTTGAACCTCACTTATAGCGGTATTATTCAAATACAATGGCTGGTACACTGGGTGTACTGGTTTTTTTGAGATGATGAGGTACTCAGTCTTCGATGCATTAAATGATACAAGCCACTTCTTCGACCACAAGCAGAGAGTTTCTAGATCCCTGTTAAGTTTTTGGAAAGATTCAATGGGGTTCACTATTTCTTCAATTAGAGAAGTGTCGTCAGCAAACAATTTAATGTTACTCTCTATATTGTCTTTAATGTCATTTACGTATATTAAAAATAAAAGGGGACCCAAAATAGATCCTTGTGGAACACCTGCAGTTGTAGGATGAAGTGTTGATGATACGCCATTTAAAACCACCTTTTGTGAGCGGGAATCTAAATAACTTATCAACAATTGTAGAAGTTTACCACTAAAACCAAATTGTTTCATTTTACAAGACCTGAGTGCCAAACCTTATCAAAGGCCTTGGAAACATCAAGAAATATTGCACAAACATCGTGACCCGAATCTATTGCTTTGTAAATGTCATTAGTAATAGTAATCAGCTGGTTAACAGTAGAATCATTCCTCTTGAATCCCGAGTTTTCGGGGATAAGAAGCTCATTCGAAGTGCAAAATTCATACATATTTTTGTATATAATTTTCTCAAAGATTTTTGAAACTGTTGAAAGAAGGGCTATAGGTCTGTAGTTTGAAACGTCACGTTTATCACCCTTTTGTTTGAAAACAGGACATACATTAGAAATCTTCCAATTTGATGGGAACACACCCTTACAGAGTGAATAATCAAACAATCTTGTTAGGGGAATATACAGAGATTCTGCACAGAATTTAAGTATATGGTTTGATATCCCATATATTAACTTGTTTTAAATACTGCAATACTTGCTGTTCAGTAGCATAAATTGTATGAAGCCTCTGATCAGTCATAAAAGTAGGAGGCGGCAGATCAGGTATATCATCATCACTCATATCAACAGACATTTGTTGCGCAAAATAAGTATTAAATGCTTCAGCCTTACAAAAATCTTCAACTATAAATTTATTATTCAAATTCAAGGGTGGGATTACTCTATCAGATGTAAATCCTAGAACAGATTTGGTGACGGACCAGAACTTTCTAGGGTTAATTTTTTCATTTGACAGGGATGCAACGACTTTGTTTTCATAACGAGATTTGGCATCACGTTTGAGTCGATTAACTTCTTTTCTTGCAATAATATAATATAGTTCGTCTTCGCCGCGCCTGGTTCTACTGTATTTCTTGTAACACCTATCACGTTTCCGAATTGCACGCCTAACATCATTCGTCATCCACGGTTTGTCCTTCTGTCGAATGGTTACAATTTTATTTGGTATATATTCAGAACAGGCTGACAATATTAAATCATTAGTAAAATTAACAACATCATCCACATCGTTAAATATTTGATAGGCGGTATCAAAAGGTGCGTTTGATAAAGCTGTATTGAGAGCAACAAAATCCGTTGCTTTGTAGTCCCACACCGTACGTTTATATGCATGTGGTTTATTTACTTTAAGATTTATTTTAGAGAATATGCTGCAATGATCAAGATTTAACAGTGGTGGTGCTACACCAGAACTCTTTACAAATTTATCATCATTAACGAATATAAGGTCTAAAAGTGACGCCGAGTTAGAGGTATATCGGGTCGGCTCATTAATCAGTTGAACAAAATTACAGTTACTAACAAGGTTAAACAAGTTCCGTTTTAACTCACTATTTGAATGAGTATCATACCACGATACACATCTGTCATTAAAGTCCCCTACAACAACTTGAATGTCAGCTTTGTACGCTTTTAATTGATCTAGGGCTACTTGGAAGTTATCGAGGAATTCTTTACGTTTATCACTAAGGTTAGTAGGAGGTCTGTAGCATACTCCAACAAGTACAGACTTGCTGTGT
>MJUU01031928.1:23006-40208 GCA_002080025.1 Modiolus philippinarum | reverse complement strand
CCCAGTAGTTTCAGAGGAGAAGATCTTTGAAAGTATTTTCCCATAGGGTCCAATGTTAAAACTATGATCCCCGCTGGCGGCTATCTTGGATATAGCGGGGATCTGAAAAACAACTTTTTTGCAGGGGACAACCTAAGGACTATTGTGGCAAAAGTATGGTTTCAATTGGCCCAGTAGTTTCAGAGGAGAAGATCTTTGAATGAAAAGTTTACGCCGGACGGACGACGGACGGACGACGGACGAAAAGTGATGGCAAAAGCTCACCCTGGCTATAGCCAGGTGAGCTAAAAAATGTATGTTACTCTGATATATTCGAGTTAAAAGTAAAGTAAATGTTTCTTACATTGTTTGGTAGGTTACATTGTCTCTTTTTTAATACATACATGATATATTTTAGTTCATTTCATCCTGTCTGTAATCACCAAGGGAATCCGTTTTTTTTATATAACAACAGTACTTAAAAAAACATTTTCCAATTAATGCTGGTTTTATTAGTAGCAGTTATGTTACCAATTGGGATTTTATTAATTCAAACTAATTCAACTTATTTTTATGTCTATATATGCCCCGATCCCCGATCTGGGTGGGGGCATAAAAATGAAGGAAACGTTGTATGTCATCATAATTATTCCATTCATTTTTGTGTTCAAAGTTTATGTGAAGGGATGAATGTAGATTCTAGCTCACAGTTTTTATTCTGTTCCTTCATACTTACGTCAATTAGCATTATATTTGGGTCTGACAGAAGTTCACAAGCAATGCTAAGTCGTTTCTTTTCCCCTCCAGACATTCCTCTGTGCGCTAAATCTCCGACGACTAAAAAATAAATCAGTAACTGTCTTTATTAAAAATTAAGTGTACAATTTGCATTAAACGTGTAATATATTATAATGCTCAAACTTAATTTACCTGTTATAAGGAACCGTACAATTTGTAAACGCTTACATTGATTTGTCCTTAGCTGATTTTGGCTTTCCTATTTAGATCCTATTGGTAATTTGTTCTCTATCGGCTGATTATTCGGATTTTGTTTGGTTTTATGCACTTTAAACATTTTTTGAAATAATGGATTTCCTTTGTTTGGGTTCTAGTGCTGCTGATGAGGAATTAATTTCCGAAATGGCCATACAGCTCATTAGAATTATTGCAGTTGGAGTTAACATATGTGTTATGGTCTCATGTGCATTTACTCCATATCCTTTCGTAAAATATTTAATACAGGAGTTTGTCTTTTATTGCAGTGTGGAGTTGGTAAAACCATTCCCCGTTGTAGAGATGTATACTCTTTATTTTTCTTAGATATGGTGTACTTATGCATGGGATAATATCTCATGTTTACACTTTGTTCAATTACTATTATCTAAATTTAAGTAAATTATAAAACCTTAGGATGAACTCCCTCCATCGTAGTTTTGTCCTTAGCTATAATTACTGATTATTCGGATTTTGTTTGGTTTTATGTATTTTAAGCATTTTTTGAAATAATGGATTTCCTTTGTTTGGGTTCTAGTGCTGCTGATGAGGAATTAATTTCCGAAATGGCCATACAGCTCATTAAAATTATTGCAGTTGGAGTTAACATATGTGTTATGGTCTCATGTTCATTTACTCCATATCCTTTCGTAAAATATTTACATATATTTCGGATCATGGATTTCCAATAGTTCTGATTTTATCTGCACTGATGAGACATAAGTTGTCGAAATGCTTATATGCAGAACCTAAATTTACAATAACCTCGGTATCTTGTTATTTGTTACAATATCTATAATAAAATTGATTGGAAAATAACAGAAAACACTTAGAATTGCAGAATATCCTGCACATGCAACAATCCACACGGAAACTGCACAAGAAAAACGCAAATAAACAAACAAAAAACTCGGGATAGCCGGAATCGGTACTGGCACCACAAAAAGCTATCAGTCGAGTTAAACCGGTTTATGATTACCCAAACCTTCCCTTTTTCGTTTGTATAATAAAAAACCCAAACAGGTAGACTACTGACTCTAATACAACTATCTTGAAAGGAAAGGATGTGACAAAACGTTATTTTGAAAGATTGTCAAAGCTTCAATCTGCCAGCCTGCTAAAGCAGTCCATTCTAAAGGTAAAACCCTGTCGCAGATAGAAATCAATTTAAAAACGTCCAAAAGGGTTTGGTAAGAATCACTATATATTTTAGTAGACATTGGAAGTATTAGTGAGAGTCTAGTGTACCTATTAAATCTTCAGGTTGAAGGATTCATGCAAGATATCCTGACGATATCCTTGATTTTTCAGTGTTAGTACCGTAAAGGTTTCCTGGATTTTTTTTTTATCAGTTTCTGGCATTTCGTAAAAACGAGGATAAGAAAAGCCTTTGTTGATGAGCTTTTTTCAAGTCACTCCATACATATATTTTTGGCTTAATGTATTCTTACCAAAGCTGCCTCTCACGATTATGCAACAAAATATGATTTACTGTATGTGTGAACACAAACTTGAAGATCTTATGGTGGCTTTGAGTTATTATTACTCCCCTTTGGGTCGTTGTCTCTTTGCAACATTCCCCGTTTCCGTTCTTTTTTCTATGCAATATAATATGTTCCATTTTAGTTAGATTTGAATATCTTTATATTACCTTTTTTACTTAGGAGTATCTACCTCATGCAAAGCTCTCTCCTTTGCAGATTTTGGCTTACCGTTTAGATCAAATTGGTTATTTGTTCTCTATCACATTTAAACATCTTTGAGATTATGGTCTTCCAAATGTTTAAATTTTATCTGTCCTGAAGAAACATAAGTTGCTGAAATGGCCGTATGCAAAAAATAAATTTATAGTTCGGTTTTTAGCTACTTGTTACCACTGGGTCGATGCCTCTCCTGAAGGACAGTTAATCCCTGAGGTTATTCACCAGCCAAGTACTCAGTACTGACCCGAAAGCTGATTATATTTGGAAACTTGCAATATCTAAACTTAAAATGAATTTGATGAAAACTAAGGAGTATCTCCTTAACGCGAAATTCGGTCCTTAGCTTATTTTTGCTCTCTGTTAAGAAGTTTAAGCATCTTTGATATTATGGTCTTTCAAATGTTTAGATTTTATCCGCACTGAAGAGACATAAGTTGTCGGAATGGCCATATACAGAAACTAAATTTATTGGAAGTCCGGTATTCAGTTATTTACTCAGTATATACTTTCTGTTTGAAAATAGATTGTGACAATTTTCATAAAAATGACAACCGAAGGAGTAACCAGATAGATAATGTAACAAATATGACAACGGTCCTTCTGCAAACAAATACTGAATCAACGGGCTGACTGCAGAAATCGGTAAAAAAAATTGCTATATGTAGTCATACTGTCTCCAACTGCTTGAGAAACCTGAGATCCCACATGCTTCAAAATGTGCAATTAATTGACTTTATGCGCAGCATTGATTCAGTCAACTGATATGTATATGGGAAATATGTTTGACAAAGAAATAACTCCTTAAAATTATACAAATCTATTCGGTAGTGTCATTTGATACATTTCAAATAGTGACTAAAGATCTGCAAAATTTCAACAAATTAAGTGTTGGAGCTGCGTCCCAAAGATCTTCCACATAGTGAAGCAACCTGTCGAAAATATCTAGCTTATTTTCGGAGTTTAATCAACCAGCATGACACATAGCTAAATTATACCTAATATTGAAGGAAATGATATGACGCTTTGGTTTTGACTGGTCGTAAACGTGAAATATGGTGCAAATGTTTAGAATCTAAGGTCAAAGGTAAAAAAAAATTACTTTATTGTATATTTCTAACGTTTCAAAGCATATCCCAAAATTTTCTCAAATGATTGCTTTTATTATACCCCCACTCGTTAGTGAGTGGGGTATACTGCATTTACCTTGTCTGTCTGTCCGTCCGTCCGTCCGTTCGCCTGAAAATTTATTTCTGTCACAATTTTCTCAGCTATTAGTGGAGGGATTGATTTGAAAATTGGTATGCAGCTTCTGTATGATGTGTTTTAACGAACGTCCTATTTTGAGTCCTGTTGGATGTGTACTTCCTGTTTAACAAAGTGTGGACTTATTTAAGAATTGTAGCGAAACATGAATTTTTCGTCACAGTTTTCTCAGCTTCTATAAGTGGAATTGATCTCAAAATTGGTATGCAGCCTCAATATGATGAGTTGTAAGGAACGTTTTATTTTGAGTCGTGTCAGATGTGTACTTCCTGTTTATTGAAACGTGGACTTAGTACGAAATATAGCGAAACATGATTTTTTCGTCAGTTTTCTCAGCTTCTGTAAGAGGAAATGATTTCAAAATTGGTATGCAGCCTCAATATGGTTAGTTGTAAGGAACTCCTATTTTGAGTCATGTCAGATGTGTTCTTCCTGTTTAACGAAATATGGACTTGGTTACCAAATGAAGTGAAACACTAATTTTTCGTTGCAGTTTTCTCAGTTTCTGTAAGAAGGATTGATTTCAAAATTGGTATACAGCCTCAATATGATTAGTAGTAAGGAACGTCCCATTATGAGTCCTGTCAGAGGTGTACTTCTTGTTTTAAGAGATGTGGACTTAGTGAAACACAATTTTTTGTCAGTTTTCTCAGCTTTTATAACAGGGATTGGTTTCAAAATTGGTATGCAGCCCCTAATATGATTAATTGGTTACTATTCTTGAGGACTATTCCTGAGGATTATATCATTGTGCCCATACTTGTATTGTGTCCGTACACACTTAAATTTGCACTTGCCATATTGATTCAGCATTCAGTGAGTGGGGGTATCACGGGTTGTCTTTCGGCGACAGATCTTGTTATCATTGATTTTGTCTCTCAGGTGTTCTATGATAGAAATAAAACCAAACATCAAGAATAATAACCCCTACGCAATATGAATTATGTCCCTTTTCTCAAATGAGGAATATTTCCATTTTTAGGGATTTCAATTGATTGATTGATTAGTTAGAGTTTAACGTCCAATGAGCAATATTTCAGCTATATCAGGACGAGAACAAGTTAATCAATTCAAAAAATTGAAAGTATCAGAAGAAAGAAATAAAGGTGGAAGGGACAACCTGGGCAACGACTTTTGACTGCCACTGGAAAATTGGAGAAATGGGTAGGGGCAGGAAATTTAGCCTTCCATACGACACCCAGTGCGTCTGCTCTCTTTAGAGAAATATAGAAGGGGTCTTTATACTGCATGGAGCGTGGCGTTTCTCCACACAGTTTGGCTACAATGGTTCGCGGTCAGGCTTTCCGTATTATGACCTGACTACCCCGCATAGACAGGGCATTCCCCTATCCACCACCTGGGGACGCGCCCGGCAGCTCTGTAGCCGAAGCCCCTGAAAACCGATTCAGGGATTTCAAAGAAAAATTCATCGCAAAAACAAGTAATAAAACAAAAATAAGTACTTTAAATTCATTTAAAGAGTGTATAAATTTTTTGTCAACCTGAAATATGAATACTAACATATGTGACAAAAATATAATCCAATGAAAATACCTTGTTGAAATAACCATTGAGAATCATTTTTTAAAAAACCATTTTATCAAAAATGTTTTAAACAAATAATATAAAAGTGATATAAATAACTTTAAACATATACACAGAAGTAATTGTCAGCAATTTGAAACTAGAAATAATGTGAGCATAGCTCACCTTAATGATACCCCCGCCCCATATGGGATACTTGAAAAACAAACTCAATTTTTGATATGTTAAACCCCGCAAAATGGAAAAATCAAAATCTAAGGCGGGAGATGCACGAAGGAATCATATGTAAAAGTTTCTCTTAGAGTTTGATTTAATCCATCCATTAGTTTAGGAGGGATTGCGGATAGTATACCATTACCCCATTCAGATAATGGATGGTAAAGTTTATGTTTGGCAATGGCAACACCTCAAAAATTGATCAATGGAAGTCTAAAAAAGAAATTGCACTATGCTATCATGTGATATAGATTCTCTGAAAGTTTCATCAATTTCTCTTCATTTGTTTAGGCGGAGTTGCGGAAAGCGTACAGATACCCATTATGTCAAAGAATGGCAGTCTTTGAATGGTTATGGGAATCACTCAAAATTGGTCAAATCAAAATCTAAAATGAAAAGTGAACCATGGCATCATGCAATTAAGGTTCTCTGAAAGTTTCATTAAATTCCATTTAATGGTGTAGGAGGGATCACAGAAAGCATACCAGACGGGGTACAAATTTAATAAGTAACCACTTAAGTAGTTCCTATCCATCAATTTTCAAACAGTGTATTTTTTATTTCCAATGAAAAGGTAGAAACGTAGCATGCTTATATTCATTTTCTTTTTATCCGTTGTTACCTACAATTCATCAATAAAGTGGATACGTTCTCATGAAGTCTGCATAACAGGATTTTACAACCGTCTACCTCGATGAAAGTATCATCCTTCTGGGAAGTTATGTCTTTCCCAAAAGGTTGTATTCAGGAACAATTCCAGTCTTAACACTATTTCTAATTTATAGGGTTCAAATAACCATACATGATTTACGCAATGTATTTTTGATTAGGGGATACTGGTATGTCGTCTGCAACTCCTCCCAAACCAATTATTTGAATTTCATGAAACTTTCAAAGAGTCTTTATCACATGATGCCACACTGCACTTTTTTATCAGATTTTGATCTGACCATTTTTGGGGGGTTTCCAATGGCCAAACATGCACTTTACTATTCTATGTTTTGCGGCGGTACTAATATGCTTCCTGTGACCCTTCCTACACCAATAAATGGAATTTAATAAAACTTTCAGAGAACCCTAATTGCAGGATGCCATGGTTCACTTTTTTATTTTAGATTTTGATTTAACCAATTTTGAGGGCTTTCCATAACCATTCAAAGACTTTGCCATTCTTTGTCATAATGGGTATCGGTACGCTTTCCGCAACTCCGCCTAAACAAATGAAGAGAATTTGATGAAACTTTCAGAAAATCTTTATCACATGAGGGCATAGTGAATTTCTTTTTATTATAAGTGATCAATTTTTGAGGTGTCCTATTGCATAAACATAAACTGTACCATGCATTATCTGAAAGGGGTAATGGTATACTATCCGTAACCCCTCCTAATCTAATGGATCAAACTCTTAGAGAACTTTTTACACATGATTCCTTCGTCACCTCCTGCTTTAGATTTTGATTTTACCATTTCAGAGGTTAAGCATATTAAAACATTGACTTTGCGTTTCATGTACCACATGTGGGGCGGGGGTTTTATTTAGGTGAGCTATGCTCACATTATTTCTGTATTCAAATTGCTGACAATTACTCCTGTGTTTATGTTTTGAGTAATTTATGTCATTTTCAAATTATTTGTTTAAAACATTTTTTGATAAAATGGTTTTAAAAAAATTACTCTCATTGATTGTTTTAATAAGGTATTTTCATTGGACTACATTTTTGTCACAAATGTCAGTATTCATATTTCAGGTCGTCCAAAAATTTATAAATGCCCATTAAATGAATGTTAATTACTTTTATCTGTTTTATTATTTATTTTTGGCAACGAATTTTGCTTTGAAATCTCCAAAAGAGGAAATATTCCTCATTTGAGAAAAGGGACGTAATTCATATTGCGAAGATGTATTGTTCTTGATTTTTGCTTTTATTTCTATCATAAAACACCTGAGAGACAAAATCGATGATAATTAAAACAATCATTTGAGAATATTTTGAGATATGCTTTGAAACGTTAGAAATATACAAAAAAGTAAATTTTGAAAATTTTACATTGACCTTAGATTTTTACACATTTGCACCATATTTCACGTTTACGACCAGTCAAAACCCCAAAGCGTCTTATCATTTCCTTCAATATTAGTTATAATTTAGCCGTGTGTCAGGGTGGTTGATTAAATTTGAAATTTTAGACTCTAGGTTGCTGCTCTAACAGTAAAACAATGTCGAATATTCGAAGTCCCATTACTTCTACAAAATCTAATGAATCAAAATTGCGTTTCGATATTGACAAAACATATAATATGTGACAATTACGAAAAACATCAAGAAAATCTAGATGGCGGTTTTCAATGAACTAAGTCTATTAAAGTCTCATGACTCGTACAAATTTGACAAATAAGAATGGCAGTTCGATATAATCTGGTAGATATAGTAACTATGATTTTTCAAACGAATCAAATTGATAGCTTCTGCAGATCTGCCGAGGAGTGTCAATAGCTTATATTTTCAAAATGATGAATGTTCCCAACACACCTCAAATTTGACGACTAAAAAGTTCTGGATAAATATCAGATAGCAGCTTCTCAGTTGTTCAATCCATAATTGAAAGTCACTGACGCACACCCAAACAGACCGACGAATGCAGACTATTGTAAGGTCTCACTGCAGAGGATAAAAATTTAAAGTGAAAAATGATAAATTTGATAAAAGAGGGCAACAAAAATGGAACCAGCATGACAAAAACTAAGAGCCTGTCAAGAGCTTGTATTGCAACTTGAACATCAACTGTCACTTAAAATTACCTCAATGTTTAGGGGCTCATTTCGTAAAGCATATATTTATAAAAACCTCGATGTTATATAGCTCGATGTAAAATATGAACCCCATTGAAAATAATCTCAGATCTTATGCAGACCTAAGGGTCTCAAAGGTTGCCATCTAAAGATAGTTGTGACAATGTTGGCTTTAAACGTGAAAAGTCAGAGGAGAAGATCTTCAATTTTTTAATGTAAAATAAATTCCCACTGGCGGTGATCTTGGTAGGCTTGGACTTGCTAGACACATTTTTCAGAGGAGGAACTAGAGACTATTGTAACCAATTTTAGTTCAAATTGGCTTTTTGACTTCAGAGGATAAGATCTTTGAATGCTTTCCCTCAGTGTCAAATGTAAAACTATTTTCGGGAACATTTTTCAAAGACGTAAAATAGGGTCAATTGTTTCTTACTCTTGTTCCAACTGGTCAAGTAGTGTCAGAAAGAATCTTTAAACGTGTTTTCTCGTAGGGCCAAATATTAAAATGAGAAGCGGTCTTCCCAGTCATATTTTCAAAAACAGGCCTCTCAAGAACTATTGTGACAAAGAATGGTTCAATTTGGCTTTCTGGCGTCAGAGAAAATATCTCTAAATACCTTCTCATAGGGTATAATTTTAAAATATTTTTCCCGCAAGCAACCATCTTGGATCTGATGGGAACTTGCTTTTTTGTAGAGACCAACTATGGACGATTATGCTTAGTGTGTTTCCAAAAGACTACGTAGCTAAGAATGATTCTAAAATACTTTATATGTCAAGAGGAGATGACTTTGAATGGGATTTCCCATAGGGTCCAATAAAGATCTAATTTTTCTGCTGGCGGTAATTTTACAGTAACTTCAGTATTTTGTTATTCTGATGAAGCACGTTTTTTTAACATTGGACCCTAAGAGAAAAGGCCTTCCAATGATCGTTTTCTCTGATCCTTATCGGCCAAATATATAAGATGGCGTTGTCCTACAATTGGCAATAAATTCATACAAGGTTCACACAAGGGCAAGTTCAGAAAAAAGGACAATAGGCTAGCCGAATCCTTTAATTTCAGTTTTCGCTATAGAGATGATGTTGTTTCATTGAACAATTCTCAATTTAAGGATAACATTAATCTTATATACCCAAATGAACTTGAAATTAAAGAAACCACTGATACACCATTATCAGCATCATACCTGGACCTATACCTCTTCATTGACAACTCTGGACGTCTGAAAACAAAATTTTAGACAAGCGTGATGATTTCGACTTTTCAATTGTGAACTTCCCGTTTTTGAGCAGTAATAATCCTCATCTCCGACATATGGCGTGTACATTTCACAACTTATTTGCTTTTGCCGTGCCTGTAGTTTGTTCAGCGATTTCCAACAACGAAATTACTGTCTCAAAAGCAAACACATCAAGGGTATGTTCAGTCATTGTTGCAATTGTCACTTCAGAAGTTTTACGGTCGTCACCACCATTTTACAGACCGTTACAATGTTTCTATTTCACAAATGAGAACAGATATCTTTCGGTAGACCCAGAGTTTGTTACCGGACTGAAAAACACTGACTGTGACAAAACCGGACTTTTCACTGGCAGCGTGACGGGTGCCACGCAGCAGATCATGCTTTCGGAACACCTGATGATACGCTCCGTTTTTCATAGGAGTTCACACCGTTCGTGTTTTTGTTGTTTATGTTGCCGTGTACATCAAACTGTTTTTTTCTAGTTTTGTCATCGTCGATTATGTTTGTAGTAACGATTTGTCCCAGTAGATGTCTGAAATTTAAGATACACAAGTGCTTTTCAAACTTTTACCTTGGTGCTGTTTGAGGGTTAGAGAAGTAACATGCACCATGGATTTTAATTTGTTTTGTCTACGGGTTAGAAAACGGCAACAACCAATCAGCAACCAAACAGATATACCAACATAATATATTAACTAGCTGTGTGACGGGTGCCATGCGTGGAGCAGATTATGCTTACCCTTCCGGAGCACCTGATGATACCTCAGTTTTTATAGAGGTTCACACTGTTAGTGCTTCAGTTGTGTGGCATTATTGTTCATTTTTGTTTTATTTGTTTCGGATTTGTCATACTGTCTCAATTCGTGTTGGATGTAAACTGTCGTGATTTTGGATTCATGATTTTAGAATTCCCCCTTTCCTAATTCTTGCATCGGTATTCGTTTGCCGATGTATTCCACTCAAACCGTTGCTAGGGGCTGTCTTGAAGTTATTATGAGGTATAAGCATAGCTCATTATTGAATACCTCATGGTGACTTCATGATGAAGAACAACAATAAAAGCGTTGTTCCATTGCTTGGTTCTTGTAGAGACTTTGTCTGATGTGCATTTACTCCATGTCCTTTCATTTGTTAAATTATGCTTGGAATTCATTGATATAGAAGTTTGAATTTCATTTTGTATTGTTTACCTGTATTCAGACACTTTCTCAAGTCTAAGGAGTCAACCACTTCATATATCCTTGCGTTTTTTTCATCCAATGTGACTGTCTCTGGAATTTTTACCATCGCTGTAAACTGTAACATAGACAATGAAAAATAATAAGATATATTAATTTGCGTTTGAAAATTGCATTGTTGGTTTCATTAAATCGTACGATAAGAAAAAAGGCATATACTGATGAGCCTTTATGGTTGTTAAAAGGCGATGTGTGTGGTTCTTTAACCCTTATAAATGAGACAATACAGCTTTCGTACATTGTATGCCATAATGCTACTGATGAAGAGCAACATTAAGAAACAAAAGGCACATTAAAATTCTTCCAACGCATTTTTACCACATTAGCACAAACTGAACACATTGTTCAGTATTCAATATCATAGTAAAATAGCGACATTAACAATCAAAATGTATTCTTATGGGGAGAAAGTTTTAATGGAACACTGCACAAAAAGCACCCAAATTCCAAAAGTGTTTGTGTGTTGGTATGTATGTGTGTATATACGGCATAGTTACAATTTGATGACGTTCATTCGACCCACCATGTCCTATATACACTTGTATCCATTAAAAAATCCTTCCTCATTTTCAGCTCAAGTTTTGATTACTTTGCAGTTGTCATTATTATTTTTAACTTTATCATCGATTGACACATTCACAATGTGACGGATACTTGGCCTTGTACGAATATTGATGTTACTCTCTGATTTAAATGGGGATTATTACAAAATTACCGAACAGAGTTGTCATGAGCCGACGTCCATGAGACAAAAAGACAAATCAGGTAAAATCATTGTCGACCGCAATGGTCCTGACTTGTGATGGCATTTCAAGGGAAATGGTGGGTTAAACTGGTTTTATTGCACCCCAAATGTCCTCGTCTAATACGGTAGTGTCCAGTGGCAACTTAACAGCAATTGCTATTGAAAGGTCGTCGACAATTAAAAGAAATGATCATCAAAATTAACACTGTAAGTGTTGTGAACGCTATATTTGTTTCGTAGTTGATATCTTTTCTTTCTCCTTGCATCTCTGTTTTTTCTGATTTTTGTCATGTCATGTGACATTGCCTTATGTTATGAACACGTGCATAATGCCTTTGATATCAAACCTAAGATATGTCTTCATGTACTTTATACAAGACAGAAATATTTTGTATGGAGACAGGCATACATTTCAAAACCTCCTTATTAGTAATTTAATATGTTGAAATTAGTTTTTGAGTCCACTTTCAACAAAATCACTGCATTATGATAATAAAGATTATAGCATAAGATCCCTTTTATCGCCATATTTTATCCACTAGAGGTGGTTAAGTTTTTACATTTTAATTGCGAGGCTTGCGGAGCTTTAGTTAAGTTTTTAAATCTTAATAGCGTAAATTGTGTAATTATTTCTCTAATGATGAATGATAAACACCGAGAACTGAACTCCGAATAGAATTGGCGGGAAATAGCCCGGGGCTTTATTCAACATATGTTAAATATGAAAACATATTGAACTGGTCAGATCCAGTTTAAACGTCACATATCACGAGAGAAATACTAGTATGTTTTTTTTACTTGATGGCTAAGGCATTTCCTTATTTATTATATTATACTCACATATAATGTTTCATAAAGTGTTAGTCTGGACATAAATACGTCTTCTTGTAGAACGAAGCTGAACAAAGGTCTACATTCGCATCTGACAAGGTCTCCAATCAGTGTAATCTTACCGGATGTTACTGGGATCCTTCCAGCTACAGCATTAAGCAATGTAGATTTACCAGCTCCTAAGAAAAAATAATTTACGAGTATTTTGTGTTCGATATTTTAGACAATTTGAAAACATCAATTCAATTTATAATTATACAATAAATAGTATTGGCTGACTACGTTCAGAGGTTAAAATCAAGACATGAAAAATTCACTTAACCTTGAACATGTTGAACGTTGAACTTGTTTCGAAAGTTCATTCAGTACTTTGCTTTTGGATTGCTATTTTAGTGAATAAGTTCCTCGTGTCAGTTAATTTTGACATGTCGTTGGTCAAGTTCAAGTGTAACATGTATTTCAGTTTTGCAACATATGCAAAATAGTATTCATTTATTCACAATGACTGGATATCGGACACTTTTTTTCCGTTTCTCGCCAGTAAGTGCATCTTGGACCAAATTTTTAAGCGGAAATATATAATCTGTGTATTTGATAGTTGCAAAGAGAAGTTTGAAGAATTAAAATTCCTGCTGGAAAGACCACCAGTTTTAGCAACCAACAACTTCGTTTGAAAGTTCCATGTTAGCATTTCAGTTTTGCAACATATGCAAAATAGTATTTATTTATTCACAATGACTGGATATCAGACACTTTTTTCAGTTTCTCGACAGTAAGTGCATCTTGGACCAAATTTCTAAGCGGAAATATATAATCTGTGTATTTGATAGTTGCGAAGAGACGTTTGAAGAATTAAAATTCCTGCTGGAAAGACCACCAGTTTTGGCAACCAACAACTTCGTTTGAAAGTTCATGCTAGCATATTAGATGCAGGTGATGTTGCAGTTGGTTGATGTTTTTCAAGAAGGTAAAGAGGGAAAAGTCTAACCGATCTGGGGTTTTTTTTTGCAGGAAAATTTAAAATATCAACAAAATTATTCAGAAATTGAGAGAAAATGTTTATCAATAATTTTGGCTTTGCGACTTGTTAATAAACAGTGAAATGATATAGAGTAAATGCACAAGAGACAAAGCCTCTACAAGGACATTGTAAAAATCAAGCAATGAAACAACGCTCTGCTATTGTTCTTTTTCATCTTGACGTTATCATGAGACCTTCAACGATGAGCTTTTCTTATACCTCATAGTAATTTAAAGAAGTTTATCTTTGCACTTTTTGAATCAACACAGTTTTGTATTTACTGGTCACAATGCTCAAATTCTAATTGCAATTAAAACTGAAACCAAAGAAATGTAGTTATTAGCACAAAGTTACAAAAAGTTATCAATGCAGAAGTTTTACGATCGACATCATAATCTTGTGAACCGCAATAGAATAAGCAATAAAAAAAGATATTTGTGAATTATTTAAATGCTTTGTTTTTTCCTCGCACGCAACATTTAAGAAGACATTTGTTGCATCTGATATATAAATATTTCTGGGGCTTACACTTCATACAAATGTATGCAGAAACTAAATTCGCAGTAACTTCGGTATTTTGTTATTCATTTGCAGCAAGGTGTAGTCTCCAATTAATACTTAATATACTAAATAATAAAATACCTACTTTTATACAAAGTAGTAGAAAGTGCCTGATTTCTTATATATCGTGGTAGAAAATGTCATTTTTATCAATTATCTTTGATGAAAATACATAAACCTAAGAACTGTTTATATACGTATGTTATTTTAAGATTTCTTTTCATTTGTTGAAAAAACAGTGTTGTCATTGGCATCCGTCCCAACATCAAAATAAATGTAGAGACAAAAAGCATCATTTCAGAAAAAAAACTTTCGAGTCCTTAAAAAGATTCCGTCTGTAAGAGATGTATGCTATCGATATATTTAAGTTATGGTGTTCTTGTTCTTGTGGGAATTTTTCGTATTGGAATACTATCATAGTATCATAATAACTTTGATATTTTATGTAATTGTTTAATGTTATTCTGACCACCTACATTTTTATTTGTAGAGCCGACATCTCATTATTACTGATACATTTTTAATCGACTTGTTGAGTGTCCTGTGTTTGTCTGTATCTTGTTATGGTCCTTGAGCTCGGAACACTACGCAACGGATGACAGGCTTTGTAACAGGTCTTGCCAGTTTAATTTAAGTTTGTTGACAATAGGGTCTATAAGTCTCGTCATGTGACTCACGAGAATCCACGATAAACAGGCAATTCAAAAACGTTTCCCGCCAGAACATGACGTCTGAGGATTATGACGTTCAAATTTTTGTTTGAAACGTCATATATCTTTGTTTAAAATGTAACTTCCGGGTACAATGTTTGGTCCCGGAAGTTCCAAAATTGTACGAGACTTACAGGCCCTATCCCGCATGCATGACCAGTAAAAACACGGATGTAGCGTTGTTCGACACCTAGCAATGAATTCACTCAAACTGGTGCTGGAGGCTGTCTAGAACTTTCTCATGTGTTTTTATTCCACATCCTTTCATTGTCTATTGGGTCTGTAAGTCTCGTCATGTGACACCGAGAAATCACGATAAATTTCAAATTTAAAAACTTTTCCGGCCAAACTATGACGTTGTTGCATTATGACGTCCACATTTTGTGCTTGAAACATCATATTTTTCTGTTAAAAATGCAACTTCCGGGTACAAATAATGTACCCGGAATTCCCAAAATTGAACGAGACTTACAGACCCTATTCAGTGTGTGTGTACTTAAAAAAAAACATACATAACATTTTGTTGTCCAAATTTACAAAAGTTGAATGTGAGCTTAAACACCATCGTCATACTCTCTTTTGTCATAGAGACACACCTAGTTGTTTTTAAGTGCTTACATAGGATGATCAGTACTTGCCTTTATTGCACGTAATTGATGGAATGTTCTTTTTTCCAGTTAATTTTCACATCTTACCTTTGAATAAGAAAATTCATATGCTCTAATAAATTTGAAACCCAATGAAGAATTCAAAATTAGTGATTTAAATTTCATTCAACCTTGAACAGGTTAGGGAAATTACGGTAAGCTGTCATTTGTATAGCGTGTCAAAAATTGGCAAGGCATTCACAGTTTACTTTTGGTATAAAGACTCAGCAATTTTTCATAATTAAAACACATTTGTTAAATTGAATCCAGAAGAGATGACTGTATATGATAGCAAAAACCAGGAAGAAAGCTGTTGTCAGTTATAACAACCATGTCCGCCCAATTATGCTAACTTTCAATTTTCTTCGTCATTCCGTTTCCATGGCAACCGGTATAAATTTGAAAATTCAAAGACCCGATTGAACCTTTTTGTATAGATATCTATCTCTCTATGAATTTTTTTTTAAAGATCTGATAATTAGTCTCTAGAAAAATTGTGGGACAAAATTTAGAGTCATAGGGAAAAGTCTACTCAAAACACGAGGTTGCACGCGTTATCGTGGTAGGTTTATCCCACCCTCATGTTTTGTTCATATATATAATCGTCTAAGGGGCCCGACAAACCTGGACAACTTACTGGATAACTCTGGATAAGCATTAATTTGCTTATGCGAGCCCTTAAAAATTAATTATATTTTTGTCTAAGTTAAGGGCTAACAGAGCGCCAGAAGTGAGAGATGATTAACAGATACACCATTCCTCTGTGGAACTTGTTTGCTAATGTAGGATTGACAAAACATAACAGTTCCACATTACTGCAGCTTTGATCATTGATAAAAACTGTACGTGTCGTTTTTATTTTATTTCAGTTAAGGGGGTTCGCTACTCCATTTGAAAATAAATAGGATTTCAAATAAACATGAGTTTTTGTTAGAAAATTAAAAAACAAGTAATTTAAGTGAAAAAAATTGATAAGTTGATGATCTCGTTTTTGAGATTTAAGTGATTGAAAATTTGGCGGGAAACTGAACTCCTTTGATTTTTCATAGGGTTAACATTAACAAGGTTTGACCATGGATGAATATGCCAGAATAAATGGAATTCAATGAAATATTTACAGAATGCTCTCAAAGATGTATAAAATGAAATAATGAAAAAAAATAAGAGGGTCAATGTGCAAAAAATTATAATGCTTTTAAATGGATAAAACCCGAGGATTCCGAAAATCTGACAGAAATCCCAAAACATGAGGAGCGAACCTCCTTAAGTCAAGTCGAGTCAAGTATATTTACATTCACTCCATATCCTTTCATTTTTCCTACTCAATATGTAACCTTTTGCATTTTTGTCAATGCCCTGTCAGCAACCCCAGTCTCTCTGTGCGGACCCCTTAACCACGGGGCTACCGCGACTTTACATCTGAGAGTTTATTTTTATTTCTTAAAGCCCAGGTCATTTATTCAATCTGCCTAACCTGTGTGGTACAAGGTGCGACAAATTAATTTTACCTGGATTGATTGTATATGTGAACGATTTTTGTCATTATACGACCGCAAAAATTTTTGCGGTCGTATATTGGTATGGTGCTGTCGTCGTCGTCGTCGTTGTCGTCGTCGTCGTTGTCGTTGTCGTTGTCGTCGTCGTCGTCTGTAGACACTTTAGTTTTTGGTCAATAACTTTAGTTCCAGTAGATCAATCCTTATGAAATTTTA
>MJUU01031928.1:0-22145 GCA_002080025.1 Modiolus philippinarum | reverse complement strand
AAGCTTTCAGAGGTATGGCAATGAATTTGGCGTGGCTCTTACCGTTTCCGAGCTACAAGGGGTCAAAGGGGCCAAAATTGCAATTTTTCTAAATATATGTCTTTCATCAGATTTCGATGGAATTTTTTTCTTTGAATTTCTATGGATGTAAAGTTTTAGTTGATAGTACATATTTTGCATAGCTCTTACGTTTTTTCATCACTAAGTGATCAAAAGGGTTGAATTTTTCCTTTTTTTGTTCCTAGTTAATAACTGTGTCAAGCTTCTTTTTGTGTCCATCTAATTATTGTGTCAAGCTCTTTACTGTGTCCACAGTCACTTTAAACTTCTTTTGTTGAAATTTCAGTGGTCGACATGCTGCGGTCGTATCTTGCTGCGCTCGGCGTAGCCCTTTATTTTCGCTTGTTAAGACGTTAAATTTCTATCGTTATTTTCCAAATGTTTTGAACTGCACTGATGAGACATAAGTTGTTGAAATACATGTAACTATATGCAGTATCCAAATTCAAATGATTGTTTATTCAAATCAGGGCAGATTGCGATGTTTTAACTTTGATTGTCAATCTTACATTAGCATACAAGTTCCGCAGAAGAATGGTGTATCCGGTAATTATCTCTCACTTCTGGCGCTCTGTTAGCCCCTTACCTTAGACGGTAAATTTCGTATGCTGTACACGTGTTTCAAATACTGAATTATAAATAAATTGACCAAGCAGTAGCTGAAAAAAGTGCGAAATTTTTTTTAATATGTTCAATATCAGGAAAAAAATTGCTAAATCCCGTCAAACAGGAAGTTGATTTCAAAGGGTGACCAAAATCGCATACAACAAATTCCCTCTATATGTATAATGTAAAATACCAAAATTGAAATAAATCGGCCAAGTAGTAGCTGAGAAAATTGCGACGGTAATTTTCACTATATTCAATACGGGAAAAATTACTTGTTACTGTAATTATAATTTCAGCCATTGTAGGTGTTTTCTGTTATCCATTTTTTAACGTTTAGTCTCCCTAACATGCCAACAGGAAGTTGATATCATAGGGTGACTAAAATCGCATACGACAATCCTTCTTACATATTACGTCAAAAACCAATTTTGAAATGAATCAACTTAGCAGTAGCTGAGAAGAAAGTGACGAACCCCGGACGGACGGAAGGAAGGAAGGAAGGACATACGGACGGACGGACGGACAGACAGACAAGGGTAATGCGATATATAACCACTTCGCGAGTGGAAATATTAGAAAAAAAACTAAGTGAAAACAATTAATATCCACAAACTTCATTTGGAAGTTTAGTGATTATTGATACCGTATTACTTACCAGTTGGACCCATAATTGCTAGAAGTTCTCCGCTTTTTACCGCCATATTCACTCCAGTTAGAATATTTATTCCATTCACCATGACGTCTAGATTTTCGATACTGAGTTGATAATTCATTTCTCTTTCCTTGATCTTTTCCATAGTCTCGGAAATTTGTGGACGATCAATCTTGAATTTCTAGATAACAGAAAAAATATTTTACAAATTTTAGCACATTAAGTAAAGTTATGATATAATTCATATTTCGTGCCACTGATATAATTTATTAGTTTCTGACTTACGAAGTCACGAGTCTCTACTGCACCTCCTTAATGAAGCTAGATAGGTTTGATATATTAATTACACCAGAACTATTTCATTCCCTAATTAACAACATTTAGCTTAATATTTCTCAGACATTGAGGAATTATTCATTGTAGTATTCCGTTTGATAACTCATCATATAACTTTACACCACGATATTTTCTGTTAAAATTTACTTTGTCTTTAATGACTATAGAGGTATTTGTTACTGAAAATCTAGGGAGAATGACAAAATAAAAAAAAAGTAATTTTATAATAAAATGGTTTTATACAATTTCAAATGTTTGTATTATTTCTTTATCTAATGGCTAATAGTTATAAGTAAAAAAGTATAAAAAAGCATCAAATTATTATCTAATTGCAGAATAATTTTGCCTCCCAATTGGTTATCTTGATCTAAGTTCCTCCCAAATTTCATTTTATTACATAAAGTCATCATTTCTTGGATGTCCTATAAATCTTTCTCATAGGGTTAAATCTTATTTTTGGCAACGGTGGCCAGGTTTTTTTATAGATCACGACTTAAATCGATTGGAGGCTGCACAACAAAAGTAACATGCTTTTCATAAACATTCATCCCTCTATGCTTCTTAGTTTTTGAAAACAAAAAATATCCAAAATTAATCATAAATAAATTATGAGCTATTTTGAAAATGGGGGCCTTTTTTGTTCTTGTTTGGTTAATGACAAAATGTATTGCTAAAAGGTGTATATGCAATCTTAATATTTCATTGCAGAAATACTGATGTATCAGATCAGAAAGTCCTGTATCATTTTTGTTTTGCGGAGTCCTTTAAAGAGTAGAAAAAAATCAAAAGTTTGAGAACTATTGCAATAAATGACACTTAAGGATAAGCTATCAAGAAGAAATTCGGCATTTTTTCAGAATCCACATCTTATTTTCAAAGTACTTTTCATGTCATCTCTCAAAAGTCGTTACCCCGGATGTCCCTTCCACCTATATTTCTTTCTTCTTTTACTTACAATTGTTTTGAATTGATTAACTTGTTCTCGTCCTGATATAGCTGAAATATTGCTCATTGGACGTTAAACTCTAACTAATCAATCAATCAATCATGTCATCTCTGAATGCAGACAATCAACTTTTTGAAAATTCAATTAGTAAAGAGTAACTCCCTCGTCAAAACCCTGTCCTTAGCTTATATTGGCTTTCCATTTAGATTCAAATGACTATAATTATGCTCTTTTTCAGTTTCTTTGCACCCTCTGGTTGAAAGGTTTCAAATGTTTTGATTTGATCTGATCTGCACTGAAGAGACATTATATCCAATCTGAAAAACAAAGTTTACAGTGACTTTCGTATTGACTTATTTAAAGAACAAACTGGTACGAGACAATAAAGCCTTAAATCATGTAAAATAATCTTTTTCATAGAAAGATTTTCAAGGAATTTATAAAAGTGTTTACACTTGTTTTCCAATCCCCTTTATGTATTATTATTTAAATGTGTTACTGTGTATGATTTATTCTAATAAAATATTGTTTATACTAAAGACACTTACCTAGCTGGTCTACGGTGGTATTAACCCAAATGCCTCTCTTTTTATATTTATTAAGAAAGACCCTTTAAATTGATCAATGTTTGAAGCATATGATCGCGACTATCCTTAAGATACCGATACATAATCAATATATATTTTACAGCGAAAAAGATATGCTTATGATATCATGCCCATTGTTATGGTAAACAAAGGACATGTAACTGCTGTGAACACACGGAGTAGGTATGCTATCAATGTTTTAGTTTTTGATATCTTACTTTCTTGGTAAATTATCTAACAATAATGAAAACATAGAAGTGATGTCACCAATATTGAAAAACTAAATCACTTTGGGTTTTGTGTTACGTTTTATGTTATCTAGACCTCTTTTTTTTTTAAACCACTGTACCAGGTGAGGATAGATTTGTTTCTATCAATGCATTTATCGATGTAAAAAATGCCAAATAATGTGCAAATTCACAAAACTTTTAAGTTAGGCTCAACCGTTGTTGTGTTTCTGAAAATTTGGAAGACCAAAGTTGCTGTGAACAGGTAAGGGTACTTTAAACTGTGGAGAGAGGGTTTTATCCAAGAAAACAATTTTGTCTCCGGAAAGGGTCTAAAGTGCTTATTTGCATTCAAAGCTTTGTTATTTTTCTCTAAAATTTTTCCTGCATATTTTTGGTAGTTATTTTGATTCCATCATCACTGAAGATATATAAGTACCATCTTCAGAAACGTAATAAACGGCAACTTCGGTCTATAGTTATTTATAATTCTATTTGAGCCAATTGTTAATTGTCGTTTTTCTTGAAGTATATCATTGTTCTTCATTAAAATAAGTCAAATGTAAATCAAAACCATTACAGAAACAAATTAGAATGTCAATTGTTCAAAGAGGAATTACAAGGCCTTTAACAGGTTGCTACTTTGGTTACATTTTTCGGTTTGGTTTCATTGTCCCTGCTGGTTAGAAATATAACGTAAAAACGTTATACTCGAATTTGACGAAAATGGCCATCTCAGTACTAAAATTACGAAAACAATTTGGATTTTTATTTCAAAATAATCAATTTCTTACATGGAAAGTAATTTTCCAGCTTGTCCTGCTTAGGGAGTGTATGTTTCACAGTTAATTCGTTACGTGAGAGCTTTCGTAAAATGTTTCTCATAAGACATAGTTATCTCCGTGACCACCTCATTAATCAACGCTAACAAAAATCCGTCTCGTGCGATCATTTAAAAAAGTTCTTTTATAGATATCAGTCCCTTGTGGAAAAATTTGAAGTTACAATCCGAACTCTGATTCAAGATTCTCTTTTACTAACTACTGGAATGATAATTTCTTTTAACTGTCTACTACCTTTTAATTGCAATTGCTGTTGAGATGCTACCGGACACTACCGCAATGGAAGGGGAGGTTTGGTGTGCCTTAAAACCAGTATAATCCATCATTTATTTTTAAATGCCTGTACCAAGTCAGGATCATTACGGTTGGCATTTTTTCAGATGGTTTCCATCTGATTTGTCTATTTGTCTAATGGACTTCGGCTCTTACGGCTCTGTTCGGTAATTGTATTATTTCCATTTACTTTTTGGGTCTCTCATGCAGTGTTTTCGGAAAATAGCTTTTTGCTTAGGACATTTAAGTCGGTTCCGGTTGTCAATTTCATATATTTTCTCTATACAATATTATAAATCTTTTTTTGGATATGGTTAGTAGGGGCTTATTCGACAAATAATGTTGTTGCTAGGGACCTTGACATTTGACGAAGCTCTCATTTTATCGACAATATTTGAATTAAACATTTCACCTACTTTTTTTTCCTATATGTTAAAAACCAGTGGTCTAATTAAGTACTAATGTACCTAATATAGCCCCGGAAAGATTCACATTTCGCCTCTCTCACCGTTTTTTACCATAAGAAGACCAACATTTTGCCATTACGTTGACCAGAGACCTTGATGACATTTTGGGTCAAATAACTAAATACCGAAGTAACTGTGAATTTAATTTCTGCATATGCGCATTTCGACAACTTATGTCTCTTCAGTGCAGATAAAATCTAAACGTTTTGGAAGACCATAAACTCAAAATCATTTAAAAACTGATAAAGAACAAATAACCAATATGATCTAAATGTAAAGCCAAAATCAGCTAAGGGCAGAGCTTTGCGTGAGGGAGATACTCCTTAGTTTTCTACAAAATTTACCAAAAATTTAGATATTGCAATGTTCCATATAGAATCGGCTTTCGGGTCAGCACCAAAGTACTGACTACTGGGCTGGTGAATACCCTCGGGGACTAACAATCCACCAGCAGAGGCATCGACCTAGTGGTAACAAATAACTAAATACCGAAGTAACTGTGAATTTAATTTCTGCATATGCGCATTTCGACAACTTATGTCTCTTCAGTGCAGATAAAATCTAAGCGTTTTGGAAGACCATAAACTCAAAATCATTTAAAAACTGATAGAGAACAAATAACCAATATGATCTAAATGTAAAGCCAAAATTAAATTGAAGAATCAATTCTTACTGATTACTCAAAATATATTTTTACTTTTCTATCTTCAAAAGTTTATAAATGTTAAGTAAAAAATTTTCGATACCCCTCTGTAGAGTCATCAAAGAGGTTAATTCCAAAGGAGTAGAGGCAGTAAGGGCCTTATTTGGCCTGAAAAATAAATTTGGTGGAATGCATAGAATTTCTCATTGAAATATTCTATGGGTATGGCTTTTTAGTAAACAGTAACATTTCTCAAACACTGAGGTATCATTACTGGGTTTTTGAGTGTAGAAGAAGGGACAAATTGAGGATTTTGTCGAAAAATGACAAATTTGACCAATTTGGACTACTTTTTCCGCATAGGAAATTGAAGCACCTGCAAGAACCACAAAAATATAAATATGAGAGGTTCAGTTCATGATACCAATAAGTTGGTAAATCATCAAATTGGTTCTTGAATGTGCTCTATATTTCCGATTAGGAAAACTGTTAGAAAATCTGCAAAATTCAGTATATTTCTATGAAAATGCTCAAAAGTAACCTTTTCATGACGTCAGAACTGTACCTTTTGTGACGTCATTTGTTCATTTTTTCTGGAAATGATATTTCAACTTTGAAACGAACGTGAAAGATAATCGTGAGTCGCAACTTAGAAATTCACAGCTGGAATCTTGGGCCAAATCAACCTCTTATCGCACCTTGTCCTTTAACAAATATAGGCCTTGACATTGTAAACATTTTTGCTATTATACTTCATCGGAATTTTTATTGCGTTTCCGTCAGCTAATTTTTACCGGTTTTGAGAGTTTCCAATAAAAAGAAGAGAATTTGGTTAAATCCTGGACGAACGTTGACTTTTGGCTCAAATTGAGGATATCTCCTTACTGATTGCTATGATGCATATATTTACTGACTATCTGTAACAGTTTAAAAGTAATAAGTAACAAAAAAAAACAACATGTCAAGGGCAATAACTGGCAGAGGAGTCATTGTAGACCTACTGTCCAATGTAACAGATGTAGGCCTTGAAATTCTATAGTACGTCTTCATTTATTTAGTCTGGTTTCCAAGCTGAAATGATTGCAATGTTCAGTATCAAAATTGAACTTTGACTTTGGGTCGACGTTGAAGATGAATTCTAGCCAGCATTAATACTTCAAGTCTCAGGTCCCTACGTCTTTTCGTTTAGGAGCATTACGGATTTTGTAAAGGGAAATAACTCAAAGAAAATCTTTTCGGACCAATTTAAAAAGTTACGTCTCGTGACAATGAACGCATTTAACGGCCATCTGTTGCGGTGGCCGAGATAGCATCGGTGGCCTTTGATCTTGACAATTTAGATGTAACATATATCGCTTATGAATAATGGCCAAGGTCCCAAGTCTCTATGACTAACGGTTCCCGGGCAAAAAATTGTTGAGGGGAGTGAAAATCTGTCAGGAGCAATAACTCGAAAAAACTAACTGCAGGTTTTGGTCCAAATGTAAGCAAACTATCTTTTTCCATTTCATTTCATCAGCTTTCTTTAACGGTTTCCCAAATAGAAGCATAACAATAGTTTTAGACCCATGCAGATAATTCCATTACAAAAAAAAAAAATGATTTTTAGCAGGGCTATTTTTGAGGTGCCACCATAGTCACTATCTACCTCACCAAGTTTCGATATGATTGTCGCGGCGGAAGAAAAAAGAAAAAAAGTATGGGCAGAATTACAATAAGGTATTTCCTACTGGAGTCGGATCGGTGCTCCCAAAAATGCCCCTAATAAAGATGTGCCTGATTTATAGAAGAGCTCGTTAACACAGGGTTTACTGCATTTTCTCTAATTTCAAGTAAATATAAACACTTCCTGACTAGTGGGTATTATTAAATCTCAGTTGGCGATTGGTCAATCATGTAAATGTCTCGTGTAAGTTTCCAGAAATAGTGCAACCGGATGTTGATGAAATTAACACCTGCTGTTTAAAATTGTCTTGCGAAACGGTTTTTGCATTTTTATGACTAAGATAATTCAATTTATTAATAATATGACATTTTTATCAAAAATATTATATTCAACACCCCTTTCAATGAATGGCGCAATGATACACATAGCAACAATGATAGCAACAAAATGGCGATAATTAAATTAAGTAAACCTCGAACTTTAAAATGTGAAAATTTAACTATCTCGATGTGAGAAATATACGTAATAAACTGAAAACAATGTTAGAGACTATATTTTCGGTATTAGTGTTTCCTAATGTTTCATTTGATGTTAATTGAAGTTAGACGTGCTAGATACGTACTTTAAAATGCGAAATAAGGAGTTTTCGTATTAGTTGCTATCTGAAGTTTGCCTTTAGTAAGTTATTTATCTGTATCATGTCATTGTTACCTATCTCTTACGCAAAACCATGATATTATTTTTAATCGCAGAAACAAGTTGGGTTTTAAAAAATTGTTTGCAAACCGAAGTTTTCAATGATGTTTTCATTATAAAATCTTGTCCCAAGCACTCTGTTCCCTTTTATGGAAACGTATAATGTGGAAAAAAGAAAACGCAGCTTTTTTATTATTGAGCGGGTTTTGTACTTACATTTTTATAGAATTGATAGGGAAAAATATTTCTGTCTATACAGATTATTCCAATAAAAACAAAAAGGTTTACCTTATGGAGACCTGCATTTTATCTTCAAAAATTAAACTGACACTTTTTCATAAATCAAACAAGCCGTTGTGATTGAAAATTTTAATTACAAATTGTAGTATCTTCTATAATTTTTTCTATTTGAAAAAAGACTGGGCTGAAATGGTTGACCAAAAGTTATAAAATGGACTTGTATACATTAAAGTCAAAATTGAACTAGCGGATGACATGCCCCCGCGCAAAGTTAAATCAAATTTGGATTTTTTAGTAATATCTGTGTCTGTAAGACACATATGATTTCCCCGCTAAACACATGTTATTCTAGGTTGCATAGATGAACTATGTACCCTCTATTACTAAATCACCAAAAAATTTAAAGTTGAACAATGTATATTAAAAAAATGAACAGAAATCAAAATACATACCACATGCACATCTTCAATATAGGTACAAATGAACTGCAAAATAAAAGCTTCCTAGCATCAAAACTCTATTCCAGTGGCAGTCAGAATTTCCCGTCCCATGGTCCTTTCCATTACCCAAAGGGATTATTTATTAACAAACTTGTTCTCGTCTTGATATAGCTGAAATATTGCTGAGTATACGTTAAACAATAATCAACCAATCAATCAATCAATCAAAACTCTAGGAGGAGTTGTGCGGACAATCTGTGTACCCTCTATTAATAATTCAACCAATAAATGACGAAGTTCAACAATGTGTATTTTTTCCAAAATTCATCAAAATCGTTCCCACATGCACATCTTCAATATAAGTACAAATAATCTGCAAAATAAAAACTTCCTAGCATAAAACTGTAGGAGGAGTTGCATGGACAAACTATGTAACATCTATTACTAAATTACCAAAAAATGACGAAGTTCAACAATGTATAATTTTCACAAAAATCAACCAAAATCAAAATCATTACCACATGCACATCTTCAACATAGGTACAAAAGATCTGTAAAATAAAAACTTCCTAGCATAAAAACTGTAGGAGGAGTTGCGCGGACAATTTATGTACCCTCCATTACTAAATCACCAAAAATGACTAAGTTCAACAATGTATAATTTTGACAAAAATTAATCAAAATCCTTACCACATGCGATATTCTTCCTGATCTTTTATTTGTGTGTGCAGACCTAGGTCTTATCAAATGAACTGGTTTAAACCCTGGTAATATTAATGAATCTTCTAGTGCACAATGGGTTTCCTGTAAGCAAAATATATCTTTATTACTTATTTCACTTAAAAATCTTGGGTAACTGTATTTGTTGTATCCCTTATGCTTATACCCATTAATGTTCTTTGAACAAATATGTAAAAAAAAATTATGCTTCATAATATGAAGTAAAACTAGTTAAATAAATGAGGTTAAGACATACAACCCTTTAATTATATTTATTTTTATACAAGCAATAAAGTGTAGTAGTGTATAATGGGAGGTAACTCTTAATACCTTTGGATTAACATGTATCAATTCACACATAGATTTAAACAGTTACATGTACAACTGAAAGAATGTCTTGCAAGCTCTTTTACTTTTAAAATATATATGTATAATATTTATTCTATTATGCTTTTTGGGTTACCTTACATGTATATTCGTTTATACAATCACTTCTGACCTGATAGATAATCTGATTAACACAGTAAAACATGTCTGTGTATGGTGTCAAATTTGTCATATTGGTGTCAGTACAACATATAATGTACCAAGATACTCAGATTTCATACCATTTTCTACATAAAACTTAGTATATATTCTAGTACTATTTTTAAAATCTGCCATTGAAAATTAGTGGGCCCAAATTCCATGGCACCATATAATTTTGATGGAAACCAAATAGACGAGAATTGTTATTATTATTAAAGAATTTATTGCAAAAATTTTGCTCATATTTTCTTGTATTTCTGACTTGTCCCAAGTTTAACTTAAAACTTTTTCCTATTCTGTGCTTAATTTTTGTAGCAAAAATTCTCAAACCTTCATTTGATAAATTATTACCATCTGAGGAGAACAATTTTCGAATTGGTGTACCCCTTACACTGAATCCCGAATTTTCATACAAGGTAATATTATTACAATCAATAAAACTATACTGTACAAGAATATTGTACTTCTGTAATTTGTCATTAAGTGATTTATCTTTCATTAATGGATATGGTAATGAAATAACAATTTTAACATTAGGTATTTTCTTTCTATTTCATTTTCTAGCTCTTTACACAAATTAACGTATTGTTCAAAAATATATTTCCTGCCATCATTGGTGAAGGTATGATTGATTGATTGATTGATTGAATATTGTTTAACGTCTACTCAGCAATATTTCAGCTATATCAAGACGAGAACAAGTTTGTTAATAAATGATCACTTTGGGGTATAGAAAGGCCCATGGGACGGGAAATTCTGACTGCCACTGGAAAAGTAAGGTGAAATCGTCAAGGGCGGGGAATTTAGCCTTGTAGCCGATCACCTACGGACCACCCCAAAAGGAGCTTGCTACAAGGGTTCTTTAACGTGCAGGAAGCGTGGCATTTCCTCCAAAACGTGGACCTGAGTTTACATCCCATCCGAAAGATGGGTTGTGTATTTGTTAATCCCGCACAACCACGGAATGGGTCCTATTTCAATATCCCGGGACCCTCGGGGTCAGCCTCCGTTTAGGAGGGGTCACACCCCGCAAGCCGGAGATACTAGGTCCTATTTCTGTATCCCGGGGTTCCCTCTGGGTCCTCTGTTAGGTCCCGGCACCTGAATCGGTTTTCAGGGGCTACGGCTACAGAGCTGCCGGGCGCGTTCCCAGGTGGTGGATACGGGAATGCCCTGTCTATGCGGGGTAGTCAGGTCATAATACGGAAAGCCTGACCGCGAACCATTGTAGCCAAACTGTGTGGAGAAACGCCACGCTCCATGCAGTATAAAGACCCCTTCTATATTTCTCTAAAAAGAGCAGACGCACTGGGTGTCGTATGGAAGGCTAAATTTCCTGCCCCTACCCATTTCTCCAATTTTCCAGTGGCAGTCAAAAGTCGTTGCCCAGGTTGTCCCTTCCACCTTTATTTCTTTCTTCTGATACTTTCAATTTTTTGAATTGATTAACTTGTTCTCGTCCTGATATAGCTGAAATATTGCTCATTGGACGTTAAACTCTAACTAATCAATCAATCAATCCTCTGTTAGGAAGACTCAAATTCCAAGCTCAGAGGATGCTGCGGGCCTATTCAAAAGCCGGGACCGCACACGGCGGGGTGAAGGTATGAATGAAAATACAATCGACATGATCATATTCGGATTCGTTAGTATCAATTATTGCTTTAGCGAGCTCGAACGAAAATGCACTAGACTTTTGTAATTAAAAATCCCTTACTAACGAATTTGTTCGAATATTCCTCACAAGTGAATTTCTAATTATGGCAATTGATTTTCGAGACAAATCACTTTCGGAAGACGGGTCTCTATTTGGTGAGAGATATGGATCTTCTTTATCCATTGAATATAGATGATCAAATTTGTTTTGGGTTGGAACGCTGTACTTTTCCTGCTGATAGCATCTGAATGTCTTATCATGTATTTGGAATAAATGTTGAGAATTTCAATTGTGCAAGATTGTACATTTTTGTCTTTACGGTCATTGTTTTCTTTTACTGGTTTTTCATTCATTTTTGTGCTGTGTATCACCGTGTGCAAGTTTCTCTTAAGGTTTCCTTCATTTCAGCTGAATTATCTCATAGATTTGTAAGTACTCATGCCAAATTATTCTGTGTTGTAGAAATACTGTCAATTTTTTTGCGAAATTATTGCTCACTATCACAATTTGTTTTCAGTTTAATATTACATTATTGAGTTTAGATATTGTTTTTTTTCCAACTCATTTATTTTTCTATGTTCCTGTTGTGTCACTTTTTCTTCAATTTTCTTAAAGTTCTGATTCAAATATTTTGTTGTGAAAATCAGGTTTTAGAGTTTTTCAAACTTCGCTTTGTTTATTTGAGACATAAGTTCCTCTACAAGTTCATTATTACTGGATTCATGAATGATTGTTATTGCCTCAACAATACTGTTCTCTATACGCGATACTACCTATATCTAAACTAAATAATGTTATACTAAACAAGGCTTGTCATTAACTATGCTATTTCCAACTGTTTTGTTGTTGTTGTTATGGAAGGGGACATTTCCCGCTTTTCTTGGAAATGATTTGGAACTTTAGCACATTCTTCACACGAATATATTCTTGAGGAGGTTGTAAGTGCATACAGTTGAAAACTAGGTAGACAACTTATTATAGTGTGACTATTTTTACATGTGCTGCATAAAATAATAGGTGGGACATTTATTTTGTTTGTTTGATGTAGGTGTATTGTTTTCCAAATTTTTTTCTACAAGTTGCTTTGGGTCAGTTTCATCAGAATCCAAGTTTTTGTTAACGTTTGGATCATCGTTCTCTTGTACTAAACTTGCCAAGAGATCCAGCCTATCCGTTGTGCACTCATTATTGTCAACACATTTCTAACCGTATTGTTCTTGGGTTTTAACATCACCTGTCTCGTTGTACAAGACGAATATGTGGATCTGGCTTATAAAAAGTTTTTGGCTTGATCTAAAGTTTAAATGAAAGAAAAGGGACAACAGGAAACACCCACAATGGCTGAAAATTATAATCACAAGCCACAATCTGCTAGGTAACTACACAGGTAAACACAAATAAGACAAAAGACAAACGTAAACAACGATAGGAACTCGGGATAGCCGGACTTGGTACCGGCACTAGCAAAAGCCAGCGGTAGGGTTCAACCGGTTTATGGGTACCCAAACCTCCTATTTATCTGTCCCATTTCCCTATAGTATAGTTAACATACGAAAAAAAACCAATACAGGTAGACTACTGACTCCATGACCACAATCTTGAAAGGAGAGAATATGACAATACGTAATTTTGAAAGATGAGTCAAGGGGTGCTCGCCGCTCTAAAGGAGCCTAGTCTGCTGGTAGAACACTGTCGCACTACGGAAGAAAAATCAAACACAAAACTTCCCGCAGGATGTAGTCAAGAATCATCATATATTTCAGTAGACATCGGCAGTATCAGTGAGAGGCCAGTGGGTATGTAAAATTTTCAGGTCACTAGATCTCAGAGCTAATTTAACAGATGCAAGCAGAGTATCTTGTCTATATCCCCTATTACGCAAAGTATGTAAGTTACGCCCCAGCTTTCCTGGATTTTTAATTAATTTCTGACATTTTTTAACAACATCACCGTAAAAACGGGGATTAGAAATGCCCTTAGAAATAAGCTGTTTGCGAGTAAAATGGAATAAAAAAGATAACAGGAAACACCTACAATGGCCGAAAAACATAGCCACATGCCAGAAAGTAAATAGGAACTGCACAAGAAAAAGAAAAAAAAAAAAAAAAAAAAAAAAAAAAAAAACGCCATATTTAGATATTTTAAAAGAATTCATATCTGTTATAAAATTTCTTAAAGGTTCAACAACTTATGAAATATGTAACTTTGTTGTGAAAGTTTTGCTGTGATAGTAAGGTTACGATCATTAAAATCGTCAAGAGTAGAACTAACACGTGCGAATCGTACTAGTTGAGAAATGTACACCCCGTATGATGGAGCTTGAGGAACGTCGCCGTCAAGAAAAGGGAAGTTAGCAATAGTGAAATCAAAATCATCCCTGTTATCATATATTTTAGTTATTATTTCGCCAGCGTCAATAATGATAGTTAGATCTAGAAAAGGGCAGTATTTGGAATCATTGTTAGCTTTATGTAATTTCAGCTCTTGTGGGTAAATCATGTCTACAAAATCTAAAAACTGGGGATCGTCAATAGTAAGGATATCGTCAATATACGTGCTGTTATTATTGAAAATAGAAATAAGATTATCACTGTTTTGTATTGTTCCGTTTTGAAGTTTTTTCATGAAGTCTCGTTCGTAACAGAACAGAAAAAGATCTGCAATGAGTGGTGTACAATTTGTACCCATGGGAATGACCTGTTTATAATTAGTGTTGCCAAAACGAACAAAAATGTTGTCCAGCAAAAGATTGAGTGCATTAATCATGTCATCACATGCCCAGGAACAATAATTATTGTATATAATATTAGAGAAGAATCCTTACTTTTTGTTAGAACAAATGAACTGCCTTTTTGTACTGCATGATGAAAGCGATGAACGCTGAGCTCACAACCACTCAATTCTGTAAATATACAGGTTTTGGCCCCTCGGGAGATACTATATAAGTTTTTCTTAGACATTATCTCTACTAAGTATGCACTTTATAAGTCGATGGGTGAAAGAGATTCCAATAAACCTCAAAAAATAACTATAGGTTTTATCTTCTGCTGTGTGCCACTATCAGGGGAGGTTACCATAAATAATTTTTGGATGGTTTCTGTTTAAACTTTAATGTTTAGTCCTGTATCTGTGGGTAAAATTTTTTTACTTCTTCTGTTAGTTACGTTAAAATTTCGCAACGGAAAGTTGATTTGATAAAATCACATCTTAGAACTCTTAGTTTATCCTTTAACTTGAAAATCACACCATTATCAAGGCATGTTTATGCAGAATTCAGTGCTTATCCTGCAGAATTTTTAGGCCATACTAGTTGATCGCTGAATTCAGATTATGTAATTTCCAAATGTTTTGATTTGTTTGCACTGAAGAGACATACTTATCGAAATGCGAATATGCAGAAAGTAAATTAACAGTAACTTCTGTATTTAGTTATTTGTTACCAATGGGCCGGTGCCTCTGTTGCTGGACTGTTTGTCCACTAGGATATTCATCAACCCAGTAGCCAGGACTTCGGTGCTGGCCCGAAAACCGTTTTTATTTGACAAATTGCAATATCTTAATTGATCGCTGAAATCAGTGCAAATAAATGTTCAGGAAATTTTGTTAAAAACTAAAGAGCGTAGCTCTGTCCTTGGCTGATCGGCTTTTCTATTTAGATCATTTTGGTAATTTGTTTGGTATCATCTTTTAGGCATAATTTGGTTAAATGGATTTCCAATGTTTTGCTTTGATATGCACTGAAGGGACATAACTTGTCGAAATGCGCATATGCAGAAACGAAATTCACAGTTATTTGTAGTCTCCTTGACATTTACCCCATTTCCTTTCTTTTTCATATCTGTAATTTATAAATGATAGAGTCTGTAAGTCTCGTCATGTGACCTGCAAGGATTCGCGTTCGGAAACGATGAGGGCAAAAACATGACGTCTCAGGATTGTGACGTTCAGATTTTGTTTTTGAAACGTCAGATATTTTTGTGAAAAATGGAACTCAAAGGTATAATTCATTTACCCGGAAGTTTCAAAATTGAACGAGTCTTATAGACCCTATTAATTAGATATGCCGTTTGTCGATATATGTACAGAGAGTATAGATATTTTTGTTACATTTTGTTGTCTGTAAAATAAGAAGTTTCTTATATTTTTGTGGGAAAATTAAATTAGAGCAATTTAATTCTTTACTCTTGTTTATTTTTGTTCATTTGTTTTGTTTATGTAGAGTTGTCTCAGTTTATGTTAAATATAAATTGCCATGTTTTGGAGGGTTTTTCATTTTAAAATTCCACCCCGCCGTGCGCGGTCCCGGCTGAAGAATAGGCCCGCAGCATCCTCTGAGCTTGGAGTATGAGCCATCCTAACAGAGGACCCCGAGGGAACCCCGGGATATAGAAATAGGACCCAGTATCTCCGGCTTGCGGGGTGTGACCCCTCCTAAACGGAGGCTGACCCCGAGGGTCCCGGGATATAGAAATAGGACCCATTCCGTGGTTGTGCGGGATTAATAAATACACAACCCATCTTTCGGATGGGATGTAAACTCAGGTCCACGTGTTGGAAGAAATGCCACGCTTCCTGCACGTTAAAGAACCCTTGTAGCAAGCTCTTTTTGGGGTGGTCCGTAGGTGATCGGCTACAAGGCTAAATTCCCCGCCCTTGACGATTTCACCCTACTTTTCCAGTGGCATTCAGAATTTCCCGTCCCATGGCCATTTCCATACCCCAAAGTGATTATTTATCAACAAACTTGTTCTCGTCTTGATATAGCTGAAATATTGCTGAGTAGACGTTAAACAATATTCAATCAATCAATCAATAAAATTCCACCTTTTAGCTTTTTTTCTTCGGAATTCGATCGCCTGAGTGAAATTAATAAATCTGCTTAAGGTGACAAATTTTTGATATCAAACGGAAAATTTAAAAATCCTGTGCTAAATCTTCAAAAATAATAAATCGAAATTCCAATAACTTAATACCTATGTTATTGCAAATTTAGTCTCATTAGTTTATGTTTCTTCAATGAAGTTCAAATGATAAATCAAAAATAAGTTGTTTAATATTATACAGAAAATAAACCAAGATGATCTACATGGAAAACAAAATTGAGTTTATTGACATAGCCATCTTTAAGTATGACAAAAAGAAAAAAATTACATTTTTCAAATAAAATCATTCGGGCTTTCACCAAAGTACTGACTACCAAGTAAGTACATCCCTTGAAGACTAATTGTTTATTGACAGAGGTATCCGTGCGGGGAAAGTGGCGTCCATCTGTTTGTCCGTCCGCCTTGTAAGCGCTAAAGTATTTTTTTTGGTCAGCAGAATTAGATTATATGTATACAGTAGATTACCTAAAGAATGCCTCCCTGCTTAATCACTGAGAGATAGTTGAGAAATCCAGGTATAAAATGCTGATCTTGATAAAATTGATGAATGGTCTATGCAGTGGTAAGTGAATTATAACACTTAAAGGAGAAATTATATAATATTTTTCAGTTAAAAGGTCGCAATGGAGTGGACTCGAGATGTTTTTGCGAATAAGTCTGCAGAAGAGATTAAGGACTTTGTATCAAAAATTGAGAGAGTACCTTGTCCGGAATATGATGGAATAATCTGGCCCTCATATATACAGTTTAGGCTAAAGGGGGCAAAACAGGCGCTCGAAGATATGGTGGAATTTGAAATGAGGAAATCAGACATACTTATCTGCACATATATGAAGTCAGGCAAGTATTTGTTTCCATAGAATTATTAGTTTATTATCGTCCCGACATTGGAGAATACGGATAATATGGATAAAACGGATACTGTGGAAGTACTTTTATTCGTTGACATCAGTTTTCGTGGTTTTCATAGATATCACTATTTCGTGGGTACTTAAACTCGTGGTCTCGAATTGTATGCATTAATAGATAAGGAAAAAAATGCAGTTGGTTGGGAACTTAATTTCGTAATTTTAGCGAACCACGAAATCAAGGAAAATTGGAACCCCATCAGCAAAAGTAATTTCACAGTAATATGTTTATTAAAATGATAACGTTCCTTAGAATATTGTACATCTATTTCTCCTTAAATGAGGGAGATATGGAGATTTGTTTATCCGAGGTAATCATATTTCCCGAAGGCATTACCCCAAGGAAAATTAGATTTCCCGAAGGTAAACAAATCATGCATGGGAAATAAATATTTGATTCCACTACTCTGTTTAAATTATCAAATCATTGGCGGGTTCAGAGCAGAGTCTGTGAAGTAAACCCCCTGTTTCTGAACAATTTGTAAACTTCCGTTATTTTTTATTTCATCACCTTCATTGAAAGTCACTACATGTATTACAGAATAATATAACTTGCTCGATACTCTAAAGCTTTGTGGTCTACATTAAAATTTAAATATTTAGTTGATACTAGTATTAAGTGAATATACATAAAATGCATATGTTGTGTACAAATTGTAATTTTGTACAAATTATAATTTGTAAAAAAAATTATACAAATTAAAATTTTTATTTCAGTTGGTACAAATTACAATTTGTACAAAATAAGCTTATACAAATCATAATCGGTTCAAAATAAGCCCAAAAATCACTTACTTTTTTTACAAAATCTAAAATCATTTGCTAAACTATAAATGTTGAAATTAATGAAATCATGATTTATTTTTTAATGATAATTCACTTATTCTTTTAATTTCTCTTAATTTTGTATAATTAATTTTAAGGTAGGAATATTTTTACTAGAGCAATACAGAATGATGTTCAACCAGACGCTTTACAACAATTTCTTGAAAGTTCGGTGTATTGCAACTACACAAATTCAAAGATTAATTAACAATCATGATTTCTCTGTGTTTCTTTTTATTTACTTTTAAAGCTGTGCAAATTGTTTTTGTTTCATGCAGAAATATTACAAATATCTGCATTTTCAGACTACATTAGAAATTGAAATTTGATAGCCAAAAAAGCAACTACTGTTGATATGGACTGCATAGTCAGTTAGGAATAGTACTCTTTAATTTATGATCAAGGTTTTCTTTTGATACCACAAAACACATTAATATAAAAATGCAAATACATGTACCTGTATTGAATGACAACAGATTCTTGTTTCATTAAATTTTATCTATTGTAGAGTTGTCCCCTCTTAGGGGTTGTGCCAATGTCGGAAGGGTGAATAAACACACTGACATGCATCATTGCGATTGATGTCATCTGTGAAAAATTGTACAAACAGTGGAGCTTTGATGGCTCAAAATGCAATGGCTCACACCCAATAGATAATAAAAAAATTGTAGCTCCTAAATGTAAGGTTTCTTACTTAATTCTTATTTAATATTTTGAACTGTCCTTTAACTCAAACCATTTTTATGAATTCCTTCAAAGGATGTTAGAGCTATGGAAGTTTGACTATTCAAATTAGATCATGGTCGTGTTATTGTTTGTAATTAAGTCTCCCAAACGAAAATTGTGAAGACTTATTGTTTTTACTCCGTTTCTTATTATTATTATTATTAAGTCTCCCAAACGAAGAATGGGAGACTTATTGTTTTTGTTGCGTTTCTTATTATAATGTCGCTCCATACGTAGTCATGACGACATATTGTTTTTGGTCCGTTTCTTTGTTATTATTATTACGCTTTCCTTCTTTCTTCCACCTCTTTTTGTCCGCACAAGTTCTCAAATATGCCTTGACATAATTCATTTATACTTTTGCACGAAGTTGGATCACCTTATGAAGTTGTGCATGCTACCATTTTTTTTTTTCAAAATGGCCGCCATTTCCAAGATGGCTGTCATTTTACGTCAAAGACCAAAAAAATTGAGGATTCAATATCTCAGGAACTGCTTTGCAAAGCCTGACAATATATTGTGTAAATGTTTAATAAAATGAGAGGAAGGAATTTATGCAAAATTTTTTTTCCAAATGGCCGACATTTTCAAGATGGACGCCAAAATACGTCAAAATTTCAACGTTGTCGGATTTCAACGAAAATTAAATTCTAGGTAGACTTTGATGCTGCGAACAAGATGGAAACATCGACTTGGCTGCCAGGGGCGACATCAGCTATTACTTGCAATTGCAAATCTAGTTATCTAGTTATCAAAACGATGTTTGGGGAGACTTATTGTTTTTGCTGTGTTTCTTATTATGTCGCCCCAGACGAAGTCGGGGAGACATATTGTTATTGTTCCGTTTCTTTGTTATTATTATTATTATTATTATTCCGGTTTCTTTATTATTTTATTTCCATCAAATTTTGTCCAGAGCTTTACTCAGAGATGCCTGAACCGAATCACTTGATACTTGGCACAAAGTTGAAACACCATGTGAAGTTATGCAGGACGGTGAAAAAATTTTCAAAATAGCCGCCATTTCCAAGATGGCCGCCATTTTACGTCAAAAATTTCAACTTTGTCCGATTTCAACGAAAATTTATTTCTAGGTAGATTTTGAGGCTGCAACAAGATGGGAGCATCAAATTGGCTCCCGGGGGCGACATCAGCTATTGCTTGCAATTGCAAATCTAGTTTTTATTATTATTCTTTTTCTTCCGTTTTCCGCCTAAACTTTGTCCGACTGACTTCTCGGACACTAGAGATCCAATCATAACCAAACTTTGTGGGAAAATCAAAGTGCTCAGAATTGGATGAAATTTTATAGGAAGGTTGCCTTACGTGTGTGGAATTGGGTTCCGGTCTCCAAGACTTCAAAATGGCGACCATTGCCATGGAAACGGTAAAAAAGGCGGGAAAATCAAAGTGCTCCAAATTGGATGAAATCTTACAGGATGTCTAACATGTGTAGAATTGAGTTCAGGTCTCCAAGACTTCAAAATGGCGACCGTTGCCATGGAAATTGTAAAAAAAGGCGGGAAAATCAGAAGTACTCAGAACTTGATGAAATTCTACAGAAAGCTTAATTTGAATGTGCCAATATGATATTTCGCATTGTATTTCTGATATGGGAGTTCCTTTGGGAGACTTCTTGTGTTTGGATCCAAACACAATTAATACTAGTTATTATTCACTATTATTCTTCTTTCCCTTTCTTCTCGTCCTAGCGAACTTGTCCAAAGCAGATCTCGGAGACCATTAGACCCAGAGCTTTCAAATTTTGTAGGATATTAGCCCCATATATTTAGATGTGCAATCATGAAACATTGTGTCAAAGGGGATCCATTAAGGGTACATTTGGGGGCTCAAAAAGGGGTGGGGTCGTCCTATAGTAAGTCTATGGGAAAATGAAATTTTGAAGGTTTTCACTAACTCACAAACTGTTTACACTAGCTGCTTCAAAATTCACATAAAGGTTGTGTGTGATGTCAGATAAAGTTCAGCAGCATTACAAATTTCAAAATTACTATGGTTGCCTTTCAAACCATTACAAAAAATCGAAATTTTGAAAAAATGGTATTTATTGTTGATAATCGTATTTTTATTACAGCTATAAGTATTATTTAGGTTATAAGGGGAACCCCTGCCCAAATTTTTTTTAAACAAGGTATGAAATTGATTGTAATGGATAATGGAGCATTTGGTTGCCATGGAAACCAAGCCAGAAAGCTATTATTTTGAGAAAAACGTGCTTTCTGCTGTATGTTATGTTTTGATTTCGACTATATGTATAAAGTAAGTTATAAGGGGAACCCCTGCTCAAGTTTTTGAAAAGGGGGTTTATAATGGGCAGGAATCCGATATAGGAGTTCGTTTGGGAGACTTTTGTGTTTCGCTTGCGAACACAGTTATAACTTGTTTTTATTATTCTTCCATCTTTCTTTCTTCTCGTCCGGATGAATTTGTTCAAAGCAGATCTCGGAGACCATTAAACCTAGAGCTTTCAATCTTTGTAGGATATTAGCCCCATCTATCTAGATGTGCAATCATCAAAAAAAATTTCAAAGGGGGTCCATTAAGGGTATATTTGAGGGTGCAAAAAGGGTTGGGGTTTACTATAGAAACCTATGGGAAAAGAAATTTTGACTACATTTTCAACATTTTTTCACTGTATCTTAACAATTATTAAGTGTAACTCCCTGAAACTTCATAGGAAAGATGTATGTCATGTGAGAAAGAGTTCCCCAGGATTGGAAATTTCAAAAATTAGTACCGTTGCCATGGAAAACATACCAAAAAATGAAATTTTGCGAAAACTTTTTTATTTTTGATTTCTGTATTTTCATTTCAGCTATATATAATATTTAGGTTATAAGGGGATTCCTTGCCCATTTTTTTTTTTTTTGAAACAAGGTATAAAATTGCTTGAAATGGATAATGGAGCATTTGTTGCCATGGAAACCAAGCCAGAAAGCAATAATTTTGGGAAAAACATGTTTTGTGGTTTTTTTTTGGCTGTGCGTTATGTTTGAAATCGACTATATGTATAAAGTAAATTATAAGGGAAACCCCTGCTCAAATTTTTTTTGAAAGGGGGTTTATAATGCCCAGGAATCCGATATGGGAGTTCGTTTGGGAGACTTTTGTGTTTCGCTTGCGAACACGGTTATCACTTGGTTTATCGCCCCAGACGTAGTCGGGACGACATATTGTTCTTTGTCCGTTTCTC
>MJUU01031918.1:685-34038 GCA_002080025.1 Modiolus philippinarum | reverse complement strand
TCTGGAGAGATTCATCTGATGCCACAATGTAAGCACAATAATACATTTCTATTTACTGTACACATGTTAAATTTAACTAGCTTAATTAGATTACATTGTTTTATTTCATGAAAATCTCTTATTTCACCGACTTCAACATGTTTAATTATAGCCTGCAAATGTCACGGTTGTTCAGGTGTTAATCGATGAAATGATAATTGATGGACAGTGAGAATGTCACGGTGGACTCATGCGACAATCGAAAAATTGCTTTTCGTTGGAATATTTTGTGTATTACTTAGCTATACATTTATCATATTAACTGGTTATTACCGTAGCGTTTCATACATGTGTTTTCATTGTACTGAACTGGTTTTTACCGTAGTGATACAAAGTTTACACTGTTTTGAACTGTTAAAACCATGGCTTAATCTATTGAACTTCATGCAAATTTTATTAGTTTGATAATTGAAACTGACTTTAATACATTGTAAATTTCTTTATTTTGTAGCTTTTCACCAATTACGTGCAAGATTAAATAAAGTAAAACATTAAACGTATGGCTTGTTAGTTCCTAACGCTAAGGTTGCACAGTGGTTTATCTGCGCTGCTCCCAGGCAGTCACAAATGCAAATATTTAACATTTTTACCCCCGTCACTGACAGTGAAAGAGAGATTCGGAACTGCTCGATACCGCCGTCAGTCGAGATTAACAGTTTTGTCGAAGTAAACATTTTTATGTAATCTGAAAACACAAACATACCCCCAAGTTGCATAATAGTCCTAAACAGTAAATTTTATTATGTTGCAAAGGTGTTTCAAGGAGTATCTTTCATCAATAGCATAAGAATCAAATAACATGAAAAGCCATAATCCCAAAATAGTCAGAAAGAAGTATTCATTACCGAAAATATCGGAATAGGAGACCAAATCCAGTACCAACGACATCCACCGAGTGCAAAACACAGAATGAAACATTTGTAGTTTTAAGATAAACAGTTAAATTTACATAAAACGCGAATCAAAATTTTCATTTCAGACAAGTCTGACTACTGGACTTGCGAATTTCTTCTGGGACCTTTGGTCCAGCAGCAGTGACATCGACTCGAGTGGTTTCAAAATACAAAAAAATGCCAAGTGGTCTCTGGTACATGTAACCATATATTAAAACTAAAATTAATATATGCCACACTTGTATACATATGATTTCTGACGTATCAACAGTCAGACATGGCTGTAAATATTTAAAACAGTGTTTTAGAAGATGGTACCTTTCCCGAGATGCCGACATTTTTTTCGCAATTTTCCCGAGCGGGAAAATGTTTTACAAAGACTCTTATAAAGAGGTCACCTTTTCCGGTTTCACAGGCTTCTTTGTCATTGGTTCCTGTTTCACAATCGACATCTTTCCCGTTTTTACGTGCACTTCTTTTTGCCGTTATTCTGTTTCCCGCCTACTTAAAAATGCCAACCCCGCAGTAAAACAGCGTTCGAGAAATATTTACATATCACCCACAACAAGTGTATATCTAGCGAACCTCTGCAGTTGGTGTTGGTCTAGCTTGTGCACAACTTATCAATAACACGTTGGCGGACATGGTGAAATTTTGAGCATTTTCAAAATTTTCCGACGCAACCAACATTTTAAACGCAAACGAACGTGTTTCATTCGTGTTTGTAATGTGTTTAGAAATATGTAACGCACATCAGAGTGTGCGAAAATATTTTAACACGTCGGCAGACGTTGGCACTATGCGTTATAGTATGACAGACATAAACTAAATGATGTTCGAGCAAAGGAATTTTTTTCATTTTGTGAATTAAAACACGGAGGAAATGTCACAAATGCAATAGCAACCACCAGAAAAATCATGAGGAGGGCACAACATATGTAGTGCCTGCATCCGTCAATAAGTAAATGTACAAACGCGTAAGTCAATCTTTTTACGTTCATGTAATAGTATACATGTACATGTAACTACTTGATGGATGAAAATTACAGGGATACAGAGATGAACACTCATTTCCGCCATGGGTCAAGTGAATTCTGTATCTTGTTTGTATTGTGACAAATAAATAATTGAATATAATATGAATTTCAATATGCTATAAATATCTTCTGAAATAATTAATGAGGCTTAATCCTCAGTAATGACCGTAAAATTGAAATAATCATCTTTAATAGGTAGTAAAAGTGTGACATATTTGAATAAATGTTTCACTTTTGATAAGTCAAAATAAATAAATTGATAGTGAAAATGCGTACAGTATAGTATCACTGCACAACAACCATGCGTAGTGTTTCACTCCAACAATAATCTATTATGGACTTCTCCAGAGGGAACCGTTTTCCTGTAGTGTTGTCTGGAGTGTATAGTGCACGAGCCGACAGGCGAGGGCACTATTGGCACCAGACAACACTATAGGAAAACGGTTCCAGAGGGAGAAGTCCGTAATTAATTTAGTACATAACATAAAAAAAATCAAACCCAAAAGGAGGCAAAGTATAGTAAACCGGAAGTCACGTGAGGTATAGTCTCATCGTCAAGTATAGTATCCCGCTGTCAAGGTAAACAAATAGCTGTTCAGATATAGTGACGTCAGATAATCCAATGAAATCGTAGGATTTTAACATGTTATGTACTAATATGACAGAAGTGACCTACAGAATTTCTTTGCGTACAGAGGAAAAAATCGTTCTATTGGTTGCAATTTGGGCTATTTCAAACGTCCTGTTCACAAAAGAGAAAGAATACACTGTTTAACTACGGAAGTACATTTAAAATAACGAAAATGAGGTTAAAGTGTTCAAATAAAACTCAGAAGTAGTCAAATCAATAAAAAGATTGACAGTCTTTTAGAATATCCCCTTATGCATCACACAATGCTATCATTATTGAAAATGTAAAAACGGAAAACATATAAAGGCACAATAATGCAATCATTTCTCGAATAATCAACTCCAGTTAATGCTTAAAAAGGTACTTAATTTCGAAGTAAAGATTCAGTTCATTCATGCATATCTTGTTTATTGAATACAAACAATGCGCCACCTGACCGACAATCATTTTATCGGGTATAGTGATCCTATAGGGTGAAATCACCCTTAGCTGAACAGTTTTAATTAATCAGTGATTCCCTTTTAAGGTATTGAAGTACTGATTTTTTCGACTAATACACAAAATTATTTCCGGAGTGAACACGACTCAAAAGTCCAGTATACAGGTAGACTACTAACCTGAGAAGGAAAGACAAAGACAAACGTAATTTAGAAAGATGGGTCAAGGAGTGCTCGCCGCTAAACTGCTGGATAGCTCAAGGAGCCTAGTCTGCTGGTAAAACTCTACTACGGTAGAAAATCAAATTCAAAATTTCTCGAAGGGTTTGGTAAAGAATCATCATGGATTTCTTCGACAGAATCAGTGAGAAGCCAGTAGACCTGTAAAATATTCAAGTCATTGGAGCCCAAAGACAATTTAACGGAATCATGAAGAATATCCTGTCAATATCCCCTATTACGTAAAGAATGTAAGTTACGTCCCAGTTGTTCTGGATTTTTTCTTCAGTTTTAGACATATTTAACAACATTTCGTTTAACACGAGGGTGATAAATGCCCATTGTAATAAGCTGTTTGCGAGTAACACTATATGATCATATTCTCTATGAAACTTCTTAAATGTGTTTATCAATTTATGAAATCTGAAACCTTGTTGTAAATGTTTGAATGTGATAGTAAGGTAACGTTTATTTAAGTCATCAACAGACAAGTGCTAATCGTACATATATACGCCCCGTATGATGGAGCTACAGGAACGTCGCCGTCAAGAAAGGGGGAAATCAGTAATTTTGAAATCAAAATCATCCTTTTTATTATAAATTTTAGTTTTGATTTTACCGGAGTCAACGATGACAGTAAAATCGAGAAATGGACAGTATCTAGAATCATTGTTTGCTATATTAAGATTCAGTTCTTGTGGGTAAATGAGGTCGAAATAGTATAAAAAAAATTGGAAATGGCAAATAGTAAGGGTTTTGTCGATACCAAATGTCGTTACCATTAAATATTGAAATAAGTTGATCAGGGTTTTGTAGTCATTTTTGTGATTAATCAATAATTTACTGGGGTATAGCATGTAAATAATTTAGTTTCTGGATACGGCTATTTCGACAACTAAGGTCTGTTAAGGTAGATTGGTAGTCTTCCGCCATTTTGAATTCGTTATTTATGTTGTTGTGGTATTATCTGCTTTTTAAATATGCAAATATTTTTATTTGCAATAATTCAATCAATATTATATTCATAATACAATATGCAAAGGACCTACATGGAGTTGAATTTACATGTCTTTATCTAATAAGACGAGGTATGGTGACTTGATAATTAAATAAGTTGAAACAAGATATTTGAAAAAGGGAGATAATCTGATAAAAATATTTTACATAGATATCACTATGAAAATTCACATTTTATAAATTTTATGGAAAACAAAGTCGGTGACCCCTATTTTTCTTTATTTTTTTTGAAAGTATGTTGAAAGGGCTAATACATGAAAAAAAGTAGAAAAAAATCTATGGAATAGTTTTAAAGAAATCAACAATATACCTGTTTTTCCCTATATATTCATTAGAAATAGTCGATTATTTTGATATCAGTTATTTTAAAAACAAGCGCGGTGACCCCCTTTTTTATTTTTTTATTTCAATGCTAATATAATAAGGAAACTTTCCTGAGAAAATAAAGAAAATCTATGGAAAAAAATTTTGGACTACCCATCTACCTTAAGTGCAAATCATATCAAAACATTCTGAGAACCTTAAATCGAAATATAAGAAAAGTTGGTAGAGAACAAATAGTAGCCAATAAAATGTAAATGTGAAGCAAAAATCAGGTATCATCTGACACCGAGATTTTACGACAAAATTGAAATTCGAAAACGTTTCCTGTCAAAACATGACCTTTTTGGACTAGCTCCACACAGCGGAAGACGTTCGTGCCTCTTTCTCTCGCTATTCCATACTTCCTTGTGCCATATTCATAAACTGTGTCATTCTATAATTTAAGATCTACATTCAGTCATTGTCAAAAACATTATCAATACAAACCTACTCTATGTAGATCAAGGTCATCTAAAGTCACGACCAACAGATCTGTTTCTGATTAGTTCAATGACCTGTTTAACAATTTTTGTTTTGACAAATGGGGGGGGGGAGTAATAATAAAATTACCGAACTTAACTGTCATGAGCCAAGTCCAAGCAGCAAAAAGACAAATTAGGTGGAACACCATCGGCAAAATGTCGACCAACTTGCATGTTTTAGGACCTGTACGGACCGAAAGTCTTCACGCCAAAAAATAGAAGTGTATTAATATTCCCATACATCGGCAATTACTTCTTAACACATCGTTTTTAAAAAATCAATTAAACACCTAGGATGACCTTTAGCGGGTATTTAACTTCAGAAAAACGGGAATTAGACATTGACATTAAAAAAAAATCTTCGCTGCTATGCTACAATGTACTGTTCCGGCTTTACTTTTGTTCACAGTCGCTCTGGGCATGATCACATTCGATCTCAAGATTACTAAAAACAAATTTCTACGAAAGTGGTCTCAAATAGTCTGAAATTTACAAAATCACAACGTTCTATTTGGAATTTGAATTTCACGATTGCTATGAGTAATTAACAAGAACATAGATTTAGATAGAGACAGACCAAGCACAAGACCTTGAGTCCATATCAGATTGGGTTAGACCCATTTAATCTTTAGTTCGAAATCGTTTCAGACTTTCTTTCACTCCTGCGAGACGAAATTCCTTCAGGGATTCGGAAAGGCAATAAAAAAGGGTGCTAGATCCTTCAATTTCATGTATAGGTACATTGATGATATTCTTTCAATCTCATAAATAGATACATTGATGATGTTCTTTCAATCTGAATTATACTAAATTCTGGGATGAACATTTTACTTTCTACGACCTGCGGGTTAGTTGCTACGTGACACAACCGCGGTGGCATGGGTAGTTTAGCGCGCAATAAAACTGGTTGAAATGGCAAGTCAGGACAATTGCGGTTGACATTTTTCTCTGTGGTTTTGTACCTACTTTGCCTTTTGGGCTTCGGCTTTTGGACTTTGGCTTTTGGGCTTTGGCTTTTGACAATTCTGTTCGGTAAAGTAAGGGAGAACCGACACGTCAGTCTAAAACGAACAATCCAAGGACAAAGGCAACGTCGGAAAAACAAAAAAACAAAGACATTACATGAGCACGGCACAGAAAAGAAAATGAAGACACGCACATTTACAAATATGAACAACAACGGAACCAATAAAAACTATGGGTGAGATCAGGTGCACCGGTAGAGTAAGCATCTCCGACTTCTTATAAGAAACCCAGTGTTTTGAACCTGTTGAACAAAGTCAAATCCGGTAAAGGAAATCCTTTCATATTTTTCGATTTAGTGTCAAAGAGAAAGATCTGTTGTCATTTGGGATACAGATATCCCATAGCGGTCCACAAGATCGTTATGTCGACCGAAAAACTTCTGTAGTGATGACCTCAAGTTATGGGTAACATACCCTTGCTTAAGTTGCCTATTTGTGAGCAACCAAGCTCTCTCACGGTGATCACTGTATCGATCACATTCCCTTGAATAGCGGAAGCGTTGGAAGATGTTAACTGAATATGCCGGTGCTTTTGAAATGTTGCTACAAAAAAAGAAGTTGACTATTGAAAAAGTGAATTCATCGCGTTTGTCATACAGCCTAGTTTGTTGGGTACCTCTGTTGTCAATTTCAAGATGAAGGTCAAGGAACGAGGCCGATGTGGAAGTATCTGTAATATCCTTAATTTCGAGTTATTTGGATAGATAAGATGATAAAATTACCAAAGCGGGGGTTGTTAAGTGATTAAATATCATCTATATAACGGGAGCTGAAGTGAAAGGACTTGGTCAGCTTTTTATCTCTATTTTGGAGAAGCCCTTCAATGAACTCAGCCTCATACGAGTGGAGAAATATATCGGCGACCTGAGTGCACAGTTTGTGCCGATTTGATTCCGATAGTCAATTGAAAAGCAAGTCCTCCAAACTGGACAAATATATTGTCGATTAGAAACTAACATTTTAATCACTTCTTACCCTGTATATTTTTCTGTGATTCTTAGTCGTAATTTACAAAGTATGCTTAGTCTATACCTATAACAAGGTACTTACATCTTCGTTCGCCATTCTTAAGGGAGAAACATCTATGAATTAAATCTTACAGCCGTGATTTCAGTTGTTCATGAGGAATGGTAATATAAAGTGTGGAGAAGTCAAAAGTTTTACTGCTGTTAGTGTGGTAGTGATCTCGATTTAAGCTGTCAAGTAACAAATAACAAAGTACCGAGGTTACTGTGAATTTAGGTTCTGCATATGCTCATTTCGACAAATTATGTCTCATCAGTGTAGATCATATCAAGCAGATCTTGAGAGTTTTTTAATATCCACATTTCATTCCACCACTTCTTTAAAAACTAGTACCACAATTTTGTTAAGGCGCTCTTTTACGACTGTCAAGATATATGTTCATAGCTTAGAAATAGGTTTTGAAGAACATTTTAAAGATCTAACTATGTACCGTTGTTTTTAATGGCATTTGTGTAATTTTGGCACCCAATGCAAGGAGGGGAGATCGGTGTCTTCGTTGAAATTCCAAAGGAAAGCAAAACAGTTTTATGGTTTTATAATATCTCCTCCTTAGACAGAGTAGTAGCTGTGTAGGTTGGATTGCCCTGGGTATAACCAATGCCTAGTTCTCTCTTTAAACAATCACTGTAGTGACTTTTTACGAATGAAAATGATGTTATTATGGGCCTTATCTGCAGAACAACGACATGTGTGTCATGAACTGAGGACAAGTATCTGGCAACATTTTGAAAATGGATGATGCCTTTAGTTCTAATTGACCATCGTAGCTGAATGATTCGTGTAAGAATCATGGACCTGACAGCCTTCATCAACTCCGAAAGAGAATGCACGTCTCCATCTTGATCAAATTTAAAAAACAACGGCAGTAGAATACCGAAGGAACAAGGGAAGCGATGTTTTGCTTTCCTTTGGGGTTTCAACCAAATATGAAGACACCGATCTCCCTTCCTTGTACTGGGTACAAAAATTACACAAATGCCCATACAAACAACGGTACATTGCTGGATCCATTTTCTAGCATAGTACTCTACAGCATCCATAAGGAGTTTAAAATTTGCTTCCAGTTGATGAATCGTTGTTCACGGAACTTTGGTCCCTTTGCAAGTATTTCACGGAGAGACGGGTATTAGATGATATTCACGTCTCCAGAAGTAGAGATATATGTAACAAAACAAAAAGCTACTAGTTCTACATCTTTATTGGCTCTATACAGGGTATAAAATGGGCATTAGCAACGAATGTCTATTTACAGTTACATTAACATGATTTGTTTCTGATTTCTTTTCATTGTCGGCGACATTCCTTTAGTTCCATTCTACGGGGGTGAGTATATCTAAACTGGTGCGTTTCGCAGTTCTTTTCTTGACGACTTAAATGAGCGTAACCTTACTTCACATTCAAACTTTCACAGAAAAGTGTCCGAATTCATAAATTAGTTAATACATTTTAGAATTTTTGTAGAATATATGAACATTTGATTACAAAATATGACGTGATTGGCAAACAGCTTATCAATTTTACATTTCTCATCCTAGTTTTACGGAAATGTTATAACAAAATGCCAGGAACCGATAACAAATTTAGAATACCTGGGACGTAACTTACATACATTACGTAAAACTGGAAATCGACAGGATATACCGCACGAATCCGTTAGTTGTCTCTGAGATCGTATGACTTGTAGCTTGCACACGTATACTGGCCTCTCACTTATCCTGGCAATGTGAACCGAAATAAATGATGATTTTTAATGAAACCCTTCGAGAAGTTTTGAATTTGATTTTTTATTGTCGTAATGCTTACAAGCAGACTAAGTTCTTGACGACAGATTAGCGGCGGGTGCTGCTTGACCCATCTTGCTACATTACGTTTTGTCTCATACTTTTTCAAGAGAGTGGTCATGTTGTAGTTTACCCTGTATTTTGTTTTAGTCGTATGTTTATTACACAATAGAGAAACTGGGGAGTTTTGGTACCCATAGACCGGTTAAACTCTAGCACTGGCTTCTGCTAGTGCCGGTACCAAGTCAAGCCATCCCAGGTTTCTATCGTTGTTTAATTTGTCTTTTTCTTTCATTTGTATGAAAATGAAAGGAAATGGGGTAAATGTCAAGGTCACTACATCCCATCTCCAGGTTAAACGACCCACAACAAAGCATCTACAAGTCATCATACGGTCTTCAACACAGTGAGGAACCTCACACCATAAATGGCCCTAAGAAGACAAGGACCAGCCAATTACCAACATATTCCTGACTTGGGACAGGCGCAAAAATTAAACCCTCCCTCATGTGTGGTGAAAGGCTAAAAAATAAATACACAAAAAGACTCACAGTAAAGATTAAACTAGAAAAAAGTCCAACTAATCAAAACGAGTAACTTTACAATGAAGTAAATAAAACATGGGGACAATACACACGAGTACTGTCTTTACAAATGCTCGCAGTTACCGACAGCTAGCTAAGGACATAATTTCCGTTGACTATGATATCAAGCATTCTTACATATGAAACCTCAATTGACAAACTTCTAATTAGATTTCGTATAACATCATCAATTATGAAAGAAGTACATGTGCAATACCAAATACTGCCAATATGAAAAATTGTTTAAATTTAGTTATGGTGTAAAGCATTTAGGAGTTGATCAATATCTTTGCCAACAAAAACCAGAAGTAAAGATTTAACAAAAGTGCTGTATTTATATCCTTTATGAAGTAAGTGAGAACCGAAACAAAAGAACGAACAATCCATGGACAACGGCAACATCGGGAATACAAAGAAACAAGGACACCACTTGAAGACGGGACAAAAAAGAAAAAGGGAAAAATGAAGACATACATACATATGAACAACACGGATCCAATAAAAACCATGGCAGAGATCAGGTATACCGGTAGAGTAAGCATCTCGTGCTTCTTATAAGACACCCGCCGTGTTGAACATGTCAACTCCGGTAGTAAAGTCAAATCCGATAGAGAAAAAAACAAACTTTAATTTTAAAGGGAAAGATCTGTTGTCATCTGGGAAACAAATATCCCATAGCGATCCACAAAATCGTGATGTCGACCGTAAAACTTCTGTAGTGATGAGTTTAGTTTTTGATAACGTACCCTTGCTTAAGTAGTCTATTTCTTTAGCAACTGAGCTCTATCAAGGAAGTCACTGTATCGACCACAAGCCCTTGAGTAGCGATTGAGTTGTGAGATTTAAACTCCATATGCTTGTGATTTTGGAATGTTGCTACAAAGAAAAGGGAAGTTGACTATTGGAAAAGTGATGTCATCGCGTTTGTCACACAGTCTTGTTTATAATGTTCCTCTGTTGTCAATTTCAAGATAAAGGTCAAGGAACGAAAATCACCAAAGCGAGGGTTTTAAATGATGAAATATCATCTATATATAGGAAGCTGAAATAAAGGGACTGGACCAGTTTTTGTCTTTATTCTGAAGAAGCCCTACAATGAATTCAGCCTCATAGGAGTGAAGAAACAGATCGGCTAAAAGAGGGGCACAGTTTGTACCTATTAGAATTCCGAAGGTCTGTTAAAAAACAAGTCCTCCAAACTGGACAAATATATTGTCGATCAGAAACTCTAACATTTTAATCACTTCTTCCTCTGTGTATTTTGTCTGTGATTCTGAGTCGTATTTCACAAAGTATGTTTGTTTTCTGCCTATGACAATGTACATATATCTTCGTTCGCCATTCTTACGGGAGAAACATTTTATGAATTATATCTTTCAGCCATGATTTCAGTTGTTCATGAGGAATGGTAGTATAAAGAGTGGAGAAGTCCAAAGTTTCAATGCTGTTACAATGTGAAATGATCTTGATTTTAGGATGTCAAGCAGATCTTTAGTTTTTAATATCCACATTTCATTTACACCACTTCTTGAAAAGCTAGTATCACAGTATTTTTGAATATTCTCTTTAAGGGCTGTCAAGATGGAGGTTAAAAGCTAAGAAATATGTTTTGTAAAACATTTTGCAGATCCAGCAATGTACCGTTGTTTGTATGGGCATTTGTGTAATTTTTGTACCCAGTACAAGGAAGGGAGATCGGTGTCTTCATATTTGGTTGAAACCCCAAAGGAAAGCAAAACAGATTTATGGTTCTGTAAATTCTCCTCCTTAGACAGAGTAGTAGCTGTGTAGGTTGGATTGCCCTGGGAGTTACCAATGCCTAGTTCTTTCTTTAAACATTCGATGTAATGATTTTTACATATTAAAATGATGTTATTAGGGGGCTTATCTGCCGGAACAACAAAACATTTGTCATGAATGGAGGACAAGTATCTTGCAACATCAGCATTTTGGAAAATGGATGATGCTTTAGTTCTCATTGACCCTCATAGCTGACTAATTCATTTAAGAATCATGGACCTCACAGCCTTAATCCACTCCGAAAGAGAATCAAGGGTTTCGTCTTGTTCACGTTAAATCCATTTTCTGGCGTAGTCCTCTAAAGCATCCATAAGGAGTTTAAAATTTTGCCCCCAGTTGATGGATCGTGGTTCATGGAATTTTGGTCCCTTTTCTATTTATTTGAAAAAGAATTTTTAAACAGATGTGACGATTTCGATTTTAAAACATTAAAGGCTGATTACTTTCTAAAGAAAAACAGAATTATTTTTAAAAAAGTAACATTCACACATAAAAAATTATTTTCGACCTCATATATATAAATTGTTACGATAAGGTAAATGTAGTATGATTGCTCTATATACCATACATTATATTACAATTTATAGGGGATCGCTGTACCCTAAAAATGTCTGTTAACAGCATTATAGTGCAATAAAGAATTTTTTTCTGTGATAAAAAAAAGAAGAAGAAGAATTTTGGTCCCTTTGCAAAGATATCTCGGAGAGACGGGTTTTCGATATGTTCAAGTCTCCCGTTGTGACGTGACCACAGGGACTATATCTGTAAGGTGAATTTTAAACATGAACAATCGGGTGGTTTAGACAAGAGGTCGTCGGTGGTAAGGCTCTGCAATACACGTTAATGGTTGAAAATTTTAGATGCTATAGGTGAAGTATAGTTATATGAGATGATTGGCACTGATGTGTCCTTAAAATATGGACGTATTTTGTTTTTTTACATTTTTGTAATGCAGTTATTGGCAAGGTTGCTGGCATCCAAACCTTATTGTTAGGAACGAACGTTGTTCTTCAACATTGCGTGTACTTTGACAGGTTGGAATAATCTGTGTTGACCAATATCAAGGATAACTACGTCTAATTTGTATACGAATGAGGTTGGGTCAGTAACAGAATTTTGTAAAGATTCTTTATACAGTGCATTCAATTTAGTAAGTTGCAACGAGAATTGTTGTATAGTTTTGTGCGAATGTGATGCAGTCCCAGAGGTTTGCACACAAATGGAAATAGACCTTTTATAGATACATTATGAAGACTTGGCGATGTATAATGGCGATTGCTATGACTTCGTTTACGTCTAGGATTGTTGTCAAAAATACGCATCACATTTACTATCAATTTTGCAACCATATGGTATTGCAGTCCCTAATTTACGTATCCATTATTCTTCTTTTAGTCTACGAAGAGGTGTACTAAGGTTAGGGTTATTACTATGATGGTAATTTTTTCTAGAATGCGAACTTTCATGGAGAGAAAGGAATTATCAGGTTGATTAAAATGTTGGTAAACGGTAGGAAATTTCGTTGTGTTGATTCCTGATCTATGTCCATTCATTCGTTCGTTAAGTCTCCCTTTTATTTCTTCTACATATATAAGGCCACATAAATTGCATTCTATACCATACACAAGATTTTTAGACAGTTTTTGTCAAATTACTTGTGAAGAACGTATCTGTTATCAAAACTGCAAATGTTTTACAGTTTTTGATCCTACATTTAGAGGTTGTACAATTTTGTTCATCATCATTTTAATTAAAGATGTCATCCAGCTGAATCGAGCATGGATGAACTTGTGGCTTGAGATTAGAATCGGCCCAGTGGTAATAAATAACAAAATTCCGAAGTTACTGCTTAGTTTGTTCAACGAATTAAGTTTGGAGGGACAATTTTTGAATTTATGCGCTTTGTAAATAACAAAATACCGAAGCTACTGCTAGTTTATTTTCTGCATATGCGCATTTCGACAACTCATGTCTCATCAGTGCAGATCGAAACCAAAAAGTTTAGAAGTCCATTAATCGAAAAACACGTTTAAGCTGATAGAGAACAAATAACCAAAATGATCTGAAAAGAAAAGCCAAAATTCAGCTAATGACAGAGCTTTGCATGAGGAAGATACTTCTTAGTTTTCAACAAAATTTTATAAAATTTAGATACTGCAAGTTTCAATTCAATCGGTTTTCGGGTCAGCACCGAAGTACTGACTACTGGGTTGGTGAATACCCTCGGGGACTAACAGTCCACCAGCAGTGGCATCGGCCCAGTGGTGGTAAATGACGAAATACTCAAGTTACTGCTAATGACATTTCCATAGAAGTTTGGATGTGAGATACCCTGTTGTATAAGAGCCCTGCATGTAGAACCAAAATTTCTCATTACGTCAATGTATCTGTAATAAAAATTAGAGAATGCTTTTTCAATTTATGATATCTAAACCATTGATGCAGATGTTTCTCAGTTAGACAAAGATTTGGGTCGTTGAAGTCAGAAACATCACTACATACTGTGTTTTACCTTGTTGATTATGGCTTATTATTATATTTTCACTTATTTTTTAAATCTATATGTCGAATTTGACTAAACTGGTCATCTCAGTACTAAAATGTACGACAAAGGGGACGGCTTTAATTTCAAAACTTTATGAATTTCCATAACATTAAGGGTAAAATTTTTATTGTCCTCCAAACGAAACCTATGTTTCAAAGTTGATTCATTTATTAAGCCAGGACTAATGTCAGTTATTTTGACTTTTCTTTGCGACATAGTCATGTCCGCGACAGATATATTAAGCAGGACTTCAATAATTCAGACTTTAATAATCAGTAAAAAAACTTCTTTAATACAAATAGGTCCCTTGTGAAAAAAAAAAATCAGAATTCGCTCAAGAATTTTGAATCTTTTTTTTTCACTTAATACTAGAATAAACATTTATGTTCATAGTCTACGACCTTTCAACACCATTTGATGTCGAGTTACTACCAGGGACTGCCGCCATGAAAGAGGGTTAAAGTGTCATAACAACGGTAAAGCCTACCATTTCTTTTTCAATGCCTATACCCGGACCATAGCAGTGTGGTTTTACCTTCTATGTCTTTTTAGTCTTGGATTGTGACTTCTGACAATTCTGTTCGGTAAATCTGTTTTCAACATAATAAATAAATCTGGTCATTCGATGGTGTTCGGTTTTAAACATTTTCTATACCTTATAAATGTTTGTTTATGATAGTTATATTTAGTGCAGATTTTGGCTTTCCATTGAGATCTTATTTGCTATTTGTTTGTATCAGCCTTTATACTTGTTTGTGTTTATAGCTTTTTCAATATGAAAAAGAAAGGAAATGGGGTAAATGTCAAGGAGACAACATCCCATATCCAGGTTAAAACGACCCAAAACAAAGCATCTAGGGGTCACTGTACGGTCTTCAACAAAGTGAGGAACCTCACACCAATTAGCAAGCCTTAAATGGTCCCAAAAAGGTAAAATAGTGAATAAATCAATGTTTACTTTGATCTGCACTTTAGAGACATTAGCTGTCGAACTGCTATCATTTTACAGTTACTCCGGAAAATCGTCATTCAAAACATTGAACAGTAATGGAAAGAAATTTATGGCATACCGATATAAATCGAGCCAAAGTAGCAATTCATCAAAGTGCTACAAAAGAAATAATTCAAGGAAAAATATGACCTTTGCAACATGGACGAACCGACAAAAAAAAATATGAAGATCTCATCCCATACTAATGCTATACGTTTTGACGCTTTGGATGTTTACTATTTCAATCAAAGTGTCAGTATAAGAAAAAACTGGTCTATTACTGCCAAAGTACGCTTCAGAGTCATCCTGTCAATGCAAAATCATGTTCACACGGTTTTCCTATTGTCGATTCGATTTCTAGTAGTATCGAGAGTCCTTGCATGTCTTTTCTTTGAAACATATGACAGAGAAGATTTAATAAGTAAAAGTAGTTTAAAATTTTCAGTTTAAACTAGTAATTTTTGCAGTACAGAATCTTGTAGTAAATTGAGAGTTTCATTCCCTAACATACAAACATCGCTTTTAAAACAATACCTGTAAATGCATACAAGAATTGCGGCACATTTAAAAAGATTTCAATGAAAACAGACTTACGCACGATTCGCACGCGTTTGTTCTACTCTTGACGACTTCAATGAACGTAACCTTACTATTACTTCAAAACTTTTGCAGCAAGGTTACAGATTTCATAAATTGTTAAATACATTTAAAAAGTTTTATCGAAGATATGAACATCTGACTTCTAAATATAATGTCACTCGCAAACAGCTTATTTCTAAAGGCATTTCCCATCCTCGATTTTACGGAAATGTTGTTAAAAAATGCCAGAAACTGATTAAAAATCCAGAAAAACTGGGACGTAACTTACATTCTTTACGCAATAGGGGATATCGACAGGATATTCTGCACGTGTCCGTTAAATTAGCTTTGGGATCCAGTGACCTGAGGATTTTACACACATACTGGCCTCTCACTGATACTGCCGATGTCTACTGAAATACATGACGATTCTTTACCAAACCCATTGGGAGTTTTGAATTTGATTTTCCTTCCGTAGTGCGACAGTGTTTTACCAGCGGACTAGGCTCCTTGAGCTAGCCGGCAGTTTAGCGGCGAGCACTCTTTGACCCATCTTTCAAAATTACGTTTTGTCCCCCCATTTTTCTTTTCTAGATTGTGGTCATGGAGTTAGTAGTCTACCTGTATGGGTTTTATTCGTATGTTTATTCTACGATAGGGAAACGGGACAGAGAAAGGGGAGGTTTGGGTACCCATAAACCGGTTTAACCCTACCGCTGGCTTTTGCTAGTGCCGGTACCAAGTCCGGCTGTCCCGAGTTCCTATCGTTGTTTATGTTTGTCTTTTGTATTTTTATTGTGTTTTTTTTTCTTGTGCAGTTCCTATTTACTTTCTGGCATGTGGCTATGTTTTTCGGCCATTGTAGGTGTTTCCTGTTATCTTTTTTATTCCATTATACTGTGAAAGTACTATTGTTAATGGGGTTCCAGTTTTCGTGGACTTCATGGATCGATTAAGCCACAAAATTAAGTTCCCAACAAAATGCATTTTCCCTAGAGGTTCAATGCATATAATTCGAAACCACAAATTTAAGTACCCTCGAATTGTGATTTTTATGAAAAACACGAAAAACGACGTCCTCGAATAAAAGTACTTCCGCAGTATTTTATTTCTTTGGAGTTTCATCATAAAATTGAATGGAAAAAATCTTTTTCTCAGAATAATGTACATTTTAATCATCATCATCATCATCAAAAGTTCAACATGAAGAAGGAGACAGAATTTTCTGTTTACAATGTGCGGTGGAACAGTGGTAAATTACAAGATTGAGAGTAAAATAAGGTAAAGTAAGTGAGAACCGAACCGTCAACCAAAAGAACGAACAATCCATTGACGATGGCAACATCGGACACAATAGAAAACAAAGACACCACTTGAGTACGGGACAAAAAAGAAAAATGAAGACACACATAGAGATGAACAACTTTTGATGATGATGAGAATGTACATTAAAAGTTGTACTTACACTGTAAGTATGACAGTGTAATTTATGAAGTGCTCACAAAGGGATGAGTCTGATACTGCAACGTATTTGTTGTATATAATGATATTAATGATATTATAAATTATACCTATGAACTTATATTCTCCATTTTACGTGAACATATCCCAAATAAAATTGAAACTATAAGACCAAAGGATAAACCTTGGATGTCTAATGAAGTTAGACGAGCTTTCAGAACTCGTGATAGAGGATTTCATAGATTTAAAAGTTCACCAACTGCAGAAAATAAATTAAGATTTACGATTGCTAGAAGAGAAGCAAATAGATTTAAGCGTAATGCTATTAATAGGTATACTAAAGAAAGTGTAGATAAACTTTCAGTGGATAACCTTGACCCAAAGCAGTTTTGGTCTCTTAGCAAAACAGTTTTTGGTTCTAAATCCTGCCACTCTGTACCACCACTTAATGAGAACACAGAAATGATATCAGACGAGGAACAAAAAAGCCGAAATATTTAATGCAATGTTCTCTTCTCACATGAGATTAGATAACTCTTACTCTCCCCCTCTTCCCCACTTTAACCTTTTGTGTAACAATACATGAGAGCATGTGCAAGCAAATGAAAATGAAGTATTTGAATTGTTATCAAAAATTAATAAAGACAATTCCTCAGGTGCTGATGGATAAACTAATATAGTGCGTAAAGAGTGTGCCCAATCTCCTTGTAAACCATTCACAAGAAAATTCAATTATGGTTTGTCAAATGGAGAATTTCCGATAAACAAAGTAAAACTAATTATCGACCAGTATCACTTTTACCCACAATATCTAAATGTTTAGTAAAAATTGTTTTTAAAAGATTGTATGAGTTCCTGAATGATAATAATCTACTTACTGAAAATAATAGTGGATTCAAAAAGAAAGACTCAACTGTTAATCTTCTTGTCAGCATGCTGCATAACATTTATAAGTCTATGGATGAAGGTAATATTGTTTGTGCTGTTTTTTTCATGTATCTAAAGCTTTTGATAAAGTATGGCATGATTGTTTACTTTTTAAACTAAAACAATTGGGAATTAGTGGTAACTTGATAAACTTTATTGAAAATTATTTGTTGAACCGATCTCAGAAAGTTGTGATAAATGACAAAATTTACTCATGCAGGTGTTCCTCAGGGCTCAATATTAGAACCTTTATTATTTTTAGTGTATGTTAACGATATAAATCATGATATTGAAAGTCAAATGAAGCTTTTTGCTGATGACACAACCCTGATAAAAGTTATTGATAATCTCAACTCATTAAATGTGTTAAATAATGATCTTACAGTGGAGAGTTACTTTTAACCCAATTAAAGCTGAATATATGATTTTTTGTAATTCAACCAAAAAAGTTATAAATGATGATCTTAGTTTGAATGGAGTTATACTAAAGCGGGTACCTGAACACAAACATCTGGGTTTAATTTTACAAGAGAATTTATCATGGGAGAAACATAACTTCCATTTGCAAAAAATCAAATAAAAGATTGGACATTATGTTAGGGATGAAAAGATTGTTACCAAGAACATGTTTAGAAAAAACTTTATAAATCTATAATACTTCCTATTTTAGACATAACCGGATTTGACTCAACCCCGGATTGACTCATTAATAGTGTGACGGGTGCCGCTAGCGGAGCAGGACATGCTTACCCTTCCGGAGCACCTGATGTCACTCCCGGTTTTCATGGGAGTTCACACTATGAGTGCCTTAGTTCTTAATGTTATCTTTTTATTTCCGTGCATTGTAGCTGTCTCACGTCCTAGTTTTGTCTTTGTTTTATCTGTTACCGTTTTTGCCATGTCTTTGGACTTCGATTTTTGTAGGCATCGCTTCCCTTGTTCCTTCGGTATTCTACTGCCGTTGTTTTAGACTACTGCGATATACTTTATGATAATTGTACTGCAAATGAAAGTGATTTACTAGGAAAAGTTCAAAGGAGAGCAGATATCTTGTCGACAGGTTCTTTTCGTATAACAAGACACAAAGATTTGTTGAATGAACTAGATCTATACCCTTTATATATTCGACGTAAAATACATAAAATCGTCTTTCTCTTCAGAATCATAAATAAAGATTACCAAAATATTAATCTGATTGTTGTCCTTTAGTAAATCATAACACAGACAATTATAATCTACGTCACACGGATAAAATTTTACCGTTACATGCACGTACATCTAAATTCTCATCATCTTATTTTCCTTCCTCAGTCAGGGAATGGAATAAGATCCTAACTGATCTTAGATTAACAGTCTCCATTAATGTTTTCAAAGAAAGATTAAAAAATATTTCTATGAAAGCAATTATAGAAAGATTTATTCTTTGGGTTATGGTTTAGGAAAAATTAATCATACCCGTATTCGTCTTGGGTTAAGTGGCTTAAAAGATCATTTATATAACTATAACTTACTTCCCTCTCGACTCTGTAATAGATGTAATGCTAGAAAACCAGAAACTACTGAACATTTTTTTTATTTCTTGTGATAAATATGAAAATATAAGATTTTTGTTTTTTGATAAAGTAAAATTTCTACTCTGTCCAAATGTGAACCTGTTAACTTTTAAAAACATGCTTGGTCAATATTTGGTAAAAATATTTCAATTTGAAAATGATGACTTCTCAATGAACGACAACAAGCTCTTACTAGAATATGTTTGTGAATTTATTGAAAAGAGTAAACGTTTTACATAACTTATTAATTAAACATGAATTGTAAATATTGGACTGAAAGTGTGAGTGTGTGAGTGATAGGTTGTATTGTATTTTGTCTTGTATTATACTTAACCCTGGATCGACTCACTGAGTCAAAATTGTGACGCGTGCCGCTAGCGGAGCAGGACATGCTTACCCTTCCACACTGGTACACTGACGCCAACTTCTTTATTCAAAATTTGATTTAATACATCCTGAAGACAAAAAATTATGAAATTCTTAATATTCCTTCATGTTGAATAAAACAACGGCAGTAGAATACTGAAATTCACAAATTCGAAGTCCAAAGACAGGGCAAAAACGAAAACACAGAAAACAGTGACGTTAGACACAAAAACAATGACGTTAGACAGATACAAAGCACAGAAAAAGAAATTAGAATATTCAGAACAAAGGCACTCACGGTGTGAACTCCAGTGAAACTGAGAATGACATCAGGTGCTCTGGAAGGGTAAGCATGTCCTGTTCTGTTAACAGCACCCTGCATACAGTAAGTGAGGAAAATATGTTCTCGAAAGATCTGTTAGGTGGCTGATCGGTTATTGTCATTTGCTAACTTGGTTATTTGTTCTCTATCAGGTTTTAAATATCTTTGAGTATAAGGTCTTCCAAACGTTTAGATTTTATCTGCACTGAAGAGACATAAGTTGTCGAAATGCGCATATGCAGAAAGTAAATTCACAGTAACCTCGGTATTTAGTTATTTGTTACCACTGGGTCGATGCCACTGCTGGTGGACTGTTAGTCCCCGAGGGTATTCACCAGCCCAGTAGTCAGTACTTCGGTGCTGACCCGAAAGCCGATTATTTTTGGAATCTTACAATATCTAAATTTTTGTAAATTTTGTTGAAAACTAAGGAGTATCTCCCTCATGCATAGCTCTGTCCTTAGCTAATTTTGGCTTTGCATTTAGATCAAATTGGTTATTTGTTCTCTATCAGGTTTTAAATATCTTTGAGTATAAGGTCTTCCAAACGTTTAGATTTTATCTGCACTGAAGAAACATAAGTTGTCGAAATGCGCATATGCAGAAAGTAAATTCACAGTAACCTCGGTATTTAGTTATTTGAGACAAAATAAAATGAATAAAATGAACAAATTTTCAATGCAATATCAATAGGGTTCGGTTTTCCGCCAAAATTTCAAACACTTGAAACTCCAAAACTAGCTCGCGGACCTATCAATATTTTTGCTCAAAATTATTTGACAATGTTCTAACACACTGATCCATCAAAGTTAAATTCTTAAAATTCTAGATATTAGCAGTTACCCACTTTAAGTACCCAAGAGGGCGTAAGTATGACAATTTCATGTATAAAGTACTAAAAAGGGGTAAGTGTGACAGTGTATTGTATGAAGTGCTAAAATAAGAGTTAATGTGACAGTACAAGGAATAAAATACTCATTCACCATCAAAAGGGATGAGTATAATGGTGTCATGTATGAAAAGAAAAAATATGTCATATATAAAGTGCTAAAAATGGGTGAGGATGACAATGCAATGTATGAAGTATTCAAAAAGAGTGGAGTATAACAGAATTTAAGCAAACATGTTTCAGAATTTATGGGGTTTACTAAACATACAACTCACAAAAAAAAATATTTATTTCCGCCCAAATGGTACGGGGGTTGAAAGGTGTCCAGGTGAACAATTATTGTCATTACAATTATCTGTAATAAAAAAGTAAATATTAATATTTTGTACCCGTACTAGGTTTTGTGCTTTTATTTATTGGTTCTGTATATGCAATGTATATTAAATCCTGTAAGCATTTATTTTATATCAAGTTTATATTTCAGGTTTGGTTTGACAATTTGGTTCATTCCACAAGATGTTGCATGGCTTTTTCTAGTTTGCATTAGCTTTTTCCAATTTAGTTAAATCAAATGATAGATATGCCATTAATATTATATCTCGAGTCTTCTCTACTTTACCTAGCTAATTTGATCTTTTCACGAAACGTTATTTATTAAGGTCAAACATATCTTCTCTTCAAATTATTGGTTTATCTTTGCGTTGATGATAATAATAATAATGATAAGAAAATTGATTTAATAATTTAATTTAGCACGTTACTTCAAAGTAACTTCAATCCTGAGCTCTGTTTCATATCAAAACATGTTAACTTGGAAGATCTTTTTGACATATTTTGTCTTAACACACACACACACACACACACACACACACATCAGATTAACTTGTAATATAAAAATTTATAAAAAATTACTTTATACTAACATGAATTTTCCTATGTCCTTGGCTGATTTCGCATTTGTTCTCTGTCACTTTTAATGTATTTTTCGGTTGAAGGTTTTCTAAATGTCTTGATTTGATCTGCACTAAACAGGCATTAGGTGCCGAAATGGACATATGCAATAACTAATGTAAAAAATGGGTAACAGGAAACAGCTAAAATGGCTGAAAATTATAATGACATGCCACAATCTGCTAGGGAAATATACAGGAAAAACAAGAATAAGACAAAAGACAAACACAAACAACAATAGGAACTCGGGACAGTAGAAGTTTACAGTAACTTTGGTATTTTATTTACACTTCTGAAGCAAATCACGCGAACATGTCCATGTTAACTGCTTTTTGTTAAATTACATCAGTAAACGAATACCGTTGCAAAAATGAGTTAAAAAGTAAATTCCAAAATCAAAAATCCAAAATCACAGTAAATTCAAAAATCCAAAATCCAAAATCACGGCAATTCTTCTCCTACACGAATTAAAACAACATGAAAAGACAAAATAAATAGACAAAATGGACAAGAACTCCACAAACTAAAACTCTGGTAGTATAACGCCTACAAAAACGTTTCATGATTTGAAAATCGTATACGAAACTTTCTTGTACTAATGTGTGTTGTTCCTTAAATTGTCTAAAACATAACATTTTTCAGCTTCTGTTTCTATTTACTGACCCTCGACCCAAACTATCTTTTTTTTCCATACAATGTTTTTACGCCAATCATTACGATTGTATATACGATTGAAAGAACACTTGGCCAGTTGATTTTATGTTTATTGACAACCCCGCATTCATAAATAATTATGAGCATGGATCTTTTGTCCGACACTTAGCACTGAATTCCACTCAAACCGGTACTAGGCGCAGTCTTGAACTTGCTATGAGTAGAGGTCATTGCTGTAGGTCTCAGAACAGCAATAAAAGCGTTATTCTATTGCTTTGTTTTACCATACATTTGTAGAGACCCTGTCTCATGTGCTTTTTGTTTTTTAAAAAAAACCTTATCTCTGCCAATCCAATTTACCTTTTGATATTGTAAGAGTTGGTGTTGTTGGTAGAGTTGTTGATGGAGTTGATACAGTGGTGGACGCAGAATTAGTTTTCACTGCGAGGGAAAGAAAGATAAAGGTGTTTGTATTAATAATAGGCGATCAATCTGTTGAGCTGCTGTTTTAATTGTTTTATTTCTTTGTCAAATTAAAACAAACAAGACAAACACAAAAAAAAAAACAAAAACGAAAAAGCTAAACAAAAGAACCAAAAACAAAAACCAAAACAAAACTAGAAAAACTGGGAAGATTTCAGTGATATATCCTCCGCTCCACGATTGGTTTTCAAACAGAAATGAAAAATGTAAATAAAAAATTACTTCCATATAGTTGGTGCACAATGGCAATATGTGATAGATTGATTCAACTTCTATAAGTGGTCTACAAGGAATACAAGGAATAGCCGCTACAATGTGTGTAACCTTATGACGGACTCACGGACACCATGATCACTATTAACGCCTCACTTCGGCGGTAATATAGCAAGAGCAAAAAAAAAATACAAAAAACGAAAACAAAACAAAACAAAAAACCAAACAAACAAACAAGCAAACGAAAACAACAAAAAAGAAATTAGAATTAATGTAACGAGCCAAAACAAAAGTGTGGGGCAAACAAGATTACATAATTCTAAAACCAAAAAGTTATACCCTACATGTAAAAACTTGATTGGAAAGGGAAAACAAAACTTTTTTTATATATTCCCCTCGAAAGTTTACAAAACAACAAAAACGTTTTTCACATTATAAATGCATACCGTGCTTGGATTTGCTTTAAATTTGAATAACGTAAAAAACAAGTTGCTTTTCTAAAAAAAGGAAAGCAATACATGAACCATAGAACGTATTAACTTAATGTAAAAACTTCTTGTTTTTCGAATTTGAAGAAATTAAACTATATTGAGAAATTGAAAAAATTGGTGTTACCAAGGACGGGTCAATAAATAAATGAAATCATCTTAGATATGACTTATTATGACTTATCACCATGTTACATTGTGTAGCGATGAATCTTGCATAGTCTTTACGTCACGCTCAATATAGGTCAAATTTTCATGTATATTAAGGTCAAATTTTCATGTATAGTTATATACAATTTTTTTTACGGATTGTCTTTTTGGAAGTCTCCACACTGATAATAATAATTGGTTTCATAGACATTCAATCGTTCAACATGGTACCGTTTGAGAGTTAGAGAAGTTAACTCGTAGGACTGACTTATTATATCTACAACTTAGGAGTTAGAAAATGCTATTAATCAATCTGCAAATTGACCAAATTTTCAAAACCATGACAACTATTAGCAGTGTAACGGGTACCACGCGTGCAGCAGATCATGTTTACCTTCTTTGGAACACCTGAAGATATCTGGTTTTTACTTGTGTGATGCCTCATCGTTGATTTTGTTGTCTTATTGTTTATCATCCTTGAGATGCCATGTCTTTTTAGATTTTGGGATTCTATGTCAATTGCTTATGTGTTCATTTGTAAATTTATCCACCGTTAAATTTGTTTCTTGTATATATTGTTATCTTGTCTCGTGTACATTGATTTCCATTGATTTCTTCACTTTTTGACCTTTTCGGGGCCATTTAGGGCTAACTATATGGTGTGAGGTTCCTCACTGTGTTGAAGACCATATGGTGACCCTAGATGTTTTGTTTTTGGTCGTTTTAACCTGGATATGGGATGTTGTCTCCTTGACATTTACCCCATTTCCTTTCTTTTTCATATGTGTGTAATGATGATGATAACCTAGAGAAACATTACAAGCAGCACATGAAAAATTCCCCAGTGACTAAGGTATAAGTTCATTGCTTCACTCGCGTCCATCAAAGTCTCAGGCTCCGCCTTCGACTTTGATTGCCACTCGTGAAGCAATGTACACATACTATTAAAAAAATATTTGTCAGAATAATATGGAGACTTACAGAAATAAAAATAAAAATTAAATAAAGTCAGAGTTTAAAAAGGCAACAAATTACTGTTTATATAACTTCTGAAATATTCAGTTCTCCTCTTTATTTGTCAGTAAAGTAGATAATATTTCCACAATCTTTTATACAGTACCCGTAAATGATAAAGGAAAATAATTCACCGCTGAGTAAATTGTTTAAAAAGGCGAGTTTGAACCTAACAGTGGGGAATGTATTTTCTCTAATCAATCCAAGTGCCTCCAACGTTTTACAGTTTTTTATATAAACATTGTATGGATACATTGTTAGAATGCGTGTAAAATATTGAGATATTTATAAACACAATTTGGAATTCAGATTTATAAAAAAAAGTTGTTTTCAATATATGGCTGAAAATTAAATATATCTGTTAAAAACAAATACAGATTGATACATAAATGAATATGCGTAAGAAAAATAGTGATTATACTCTTCTAGTAGGGCAATCAGTTTATACCACCTCCACACTGCAAGAGAGACTAACTTAAGTAAACAAAGTGAAAGTATATGGAGTAAATATGAAAAAGAAAGGAAATGGGGTAAATGTCAAGGAGACAACATCCCATATCCAGGTTAAAACGACCCAAAACAAAGCGTCTAGGGGTCCCCGTACGGTCTTCAACACAGTGAGGAACCTCACACCATATAGCAAGCCCTAAATGGCCCCAAAAAGGTAAAAAAAGTGAATAAATCAATGGAAACAAACCGCATCCAATAACCCAAATATCAAGAAACTTTTATCAGAAGACAAGGACAAGCCAATGACCAACATATTCCTGAGTTGGGACAGGCGCGAAAATGCAGTGGGGTTAAACTCGTTTTCTTGGATCCAAACCCTCCCCCTATATGTGGTGAATGGCTAAAAAATAAATACACAAAAAGACCCACAGTAAAAATCAAACTAGAAAAAAGTCCAACTTATCAAGACGAGTACCCTTGTTTTTTTACTTTACAAAATAACCAAAGACAATAAATTATTTTGTCTACTCTATTTACATAAAACAAATTATTTCGAAACACTTTCTCCTACATAATGCCATCTTAATAATTAATTTCCCCCTTTTCCACTGCTTATTCCACTGCACTTATATCTGTCCCCTATCACCAGTACTGCATGTATATCCTTCAAGTTATTATATGTTTTGGCTTTATTGTAATAGTTAACAATGTAGATGCAAAATTGATACCTTGCTAATGGGATTATAATAAAATATGGGTTCCTTCGAATGTTATTTCGAACATTGGCTAGTTTATCCAAAATTCTAAGAGTTCAGTTCAGATATGCTGCCAGTGATTTTTTTAATCAATTTTTGTACATTTTGTTGAAAACTAAAGAGTATCTCCCTCATGCAAAGCTCTGTCCTTAGCTGATTTTGGCTTTACATTTAGATCATATTGGTATTTGCTCTCTATCAGTTTTTAAACATCTTTGGGATAATGGTAATATGCAGAATTTAAATTCACAGTAACTTCGGTACTTATTCATTTTTAATCCTCAATGATAGAAAATCTATCATTATCATTTTTCTTTTTATAAATGTTTTCATCTTAGTTTATGAAAAAATTTTGCAAGTGGCCGAGGCGTGTATATGAATGAAGTAGACATGTGATTTGTAAGAAAAAAAATGTTGAAAATTATTCAAGTTGCAAGCTGCATTTGCTCCTTCCGTCAAAATATTTGTTATCATTTATTACTGTAACCTGTAACATAACCCCTCAGACTTTCATTGCAAAAATGAAATACCAGGGGCGTTGTAAATGGATTTTGACCAATTTTCAGCATCATTGAAAATGAAATTCAATACGAACTAAGGTATAAAGAACATTAAAGTTAATGTTTCAATCAATTCTGAGATATAAGAAATTTATTTCGAAATTTTCTAGCCGCATTTTTACGATGCATATCTCTTCTTTATGTTTTTAATTTTATTTTAATATTTAAATATGTCCATGCTAATTTTCATATTAACTGTGTAACATTCTTATACATGTTATATACACATGACAATAAATTTTCAAATGTATATAACATGCAAAGCCTCGCTTTCAAACATTTGAAAAAATTATTTACCTCGATGTGAGAAATTTCATAATCAACTTGTTCTCCTTATGGAAACTATATTTTTACGATATAAGCAATTCATTTTGAAGATTCTTCTCCGGAGTTTTCACATGTCAATCTTTTCTGCTTTATGTAATATTAGTTATCATATAAACTCTTATATATGAATAATTATTGTTCACTTGGCTATAAACAAAACATTTATTACTGAAGGGATGAGAGAATTTTACTCCAGTCGAACAGGTCAGATTGTCTGAATTTATTACCAATGAGACTAGCTAGGGTAATTGATCTCAATTAGTGTAACATGTCCAGTTTGAGAAGTCCCCTATTGATCATCAATGTAGAAACTCTTTGAGTGTAAATGCCAAGCTCGAGACAACCCCTTTAATCCAGAGCATTAACATCAATAGAGAATATAGAGGTATAAGTACCGGAAGTATTCCGAATGACCAATGCTTGAAATTATTAAATGTGCAATGTAATAGGCGTGAACCGCTAATGTGGTTCACGCAAAAAACATGGTAGAAGGTTATATATTATGGTTACATCTCGATAGTGAACGTCATGTAGAAAATCAGTTTTGGTCATGCATGTTCACTCAAGATAATGCCATTTTTATAAAATGAGAAAGATAATTATTTTATTGTTAATTTGGCACTTACGACAGGTAAAATTTGATGGCAGCACTACAAGATGGTGATCTTTATCTGTAAAATTTACGAAAATTATTGCATTATATCAGGACATTGGTGAAAAAGATATCCATATTTAGTGCAAGGTGAACATGTGGTCTATTTAGTTAAACATCACAAAAATTATTCTCTGTATATTGTCAGTTATGGTGTACTTGTTCATGTGAGAATTTCTCATATGAATGCACTATCAAAATTCAACATTTGCCTTTCTTGCTTTGTAAAAAAATAAACTATTTTTCTGGACATCTGTATATATATATTGCCCACATCTCCCGATTTTACTTACCAAGTTTTCTTACAAACGACTCGACGAGTGCCCTGTGATCGTTTATATGTTGTATTATCTATTGCGTTGGTCCTTAGTCGGGCAATGGATGAGAGTGTTTGCCCGATATGTTATGCTTGTTGACAACCCCACATTCATACACAAATTATGTAACAAAGGGGGTTTTGAGCTTTCTATGAGGTAAGAGAGTTTGTTCTTTGTTGAAGGCCTCATTAAGACTTCAAGATGAAGAACAACAATGACAGCGTTGTTCCATTGCTTGATCTTACCACGTATTTATGGGGATTTTGTCCCATGTACATTTACTCCATATCCCTTTATTTGTTTATTTCAATGCTTGAATTGTTTACTTAATATATATTTGTAGAATTTGGAGGAAAAGTTTCCAGGAAATAAAAGGGAAAACTTTGGGGACTAATTGTGCGCCACTTTTAGCAGATTGATTTTTTTTTCGTATGAAACCAGGTTCACGCAAGGGCTAGTTCAGAAAAAAGACAATAAGCTAGCCAAATCCTTTAATTTCAGTTTCCGGTATATAAATAAAAATATTTCATTAAGCAATCCCATTTTAAGGATAAGCTCCATCTTATATACGCAAATGAACCCGAAATAAACAGTCCCCTATTATCACATCATCAGCAACATATCTGCACATATACCTCTACACTGACTACTCTAGACATCTGAAAACTTTACGACGAGCGTGATGATTTTGGGTTTCCAAAAGTGAACTTCCCGTTTTAGCAGTAATATTCCAACATCTCCGCGTCTACATTTTAAAACTCATTCGCTATTGTGGTGTCTTTAGATTGTACATCGATTTTCTCAACAGACACAAATCGCTGTATTAAAAACGTATACATCAAAGGTATGATAAAAAACTTATGTAATTGTCACTACAGAAATTTTACAGTCGTCACCATAATTTTACAGACCGTTACAAAGTTTCTGTTTCACAAACGAAAATAGATGTCTTTGGTTAGATCCAGAGTTAATTACTGGACTGACAAACACCTTTTACAAAAACTGAACTATGCAACGACAGTGTGACGGATACGAATCTTGTAGCAGATCATACTTCCCCTTCCGATGCACCTCTCAATTTTTGCAGGGGTTCACAGAGCTAGTGCTTTAGTTTCGTTTCATTCTTGTTCATTTTTGTTTTGTCTTTGTAGTGCTGCTTCAAGCCGTGTTGGACATGAATTTTCGCATTTTGTATTTTAGATTTTGGAATTTTCACTTTCCTCATTTATCATTATCAGTTTTAAATACTTTTGAGTATATGGTCTTCCAAACGTTTAGATTTTATCTGCACTGAAGAGACATAAGTTGTCGAAATGCGCATATGCAGAAAGTAAATTCACAGTAACCTCGGTATTTAGTTATTTGTTACCACTGGGTCGATGCCACTACTGGTGGACTGTTAGTCCCCGAGGGTATTCACCAGCCCAGTAGTCAGTACTCCGGTGCTGACCCGAAACCGTTTATTTTTGGAACCTTACAATATCTAAATTTTTGTAAATTTTGTCGAATACTAAGGAGTATCTCCGTCATGCATAGCTCTGTCCTGAGCTTATTTTGGCTTTACATTTAGATCATATTGGTTATTTGTTCTCTATCAGTTTTTTAATACTTTTGAGTATATGGTCTTCCAAACGTTTATATTTTATCTGCACTGAAGAGCCATAAGTTGTCGAAATACGCATATGCAGAAAGTAAATTCACAGTAACCTCGGTATTTAGTTATTAGCGTCGGTATTCGTTTGCCAATGAATTCAGGGAGTCAGCATTGAGACGTCTAATATTTCCGTTCGTTTACAATTTCATTTCCATATCAAACCAAGTTTTGTTGAAATAGGAAAAGGTTGAAATTTCAACGTATTTTGGTGGCCATCTTGCAATCGACAGACATTTTGATTTTTGTCCATTGCATCTTGTTTGCCGTGCCAAAATCTGTCTGAAATTCAATTTTGGCCGCAATCGGATACAGTTCTTTGGCGGCCAACTTGGAAATGGCAGCCATTTTAATTTTTAGCATAAATTCCTCAATCTCATCTTAATGAAAATCTATGCATGATGTTATCAATTTCCGCAAAGCAATTCTTGGGATAATGTTTTTTTTTATAGTTTTTTGTGGCCATCTTGGAAATGGCGGCCATTTTGAAAAGAAATTTCTCATCAATTCCTTTTTCTCATTTTATTGAACATTTTTGCAAAATGTGATTGATATCTGAAAATCAGTTATTGTGAATCCTCAATTTTTTAACGTAAAATCACGGACATCTTAAATAGAGCGGTCATTTTAAAAAAAAAAATTGCAAGTGCATGCACAACTTCTCATAGTGGTCCAGCTAATTGCCAAGTATGAATATGGGTCGATATAATTACTTCCCAAAAGACACTTGGTGAATGCAATTTTTCTAAATTTAAACTAATCTTTCTAGGTAGGTTACCAGAAACCCCTATGATATGTCTGGGTATGTCTACGGTTGGCACACATGGCAGTTATAACTCAAAATTATGTTATTTGCATCTCATTAATATTAATTAAAAATAATTTTTTTAGTAAAAATTCAAGATATTAAAGATGCAGTTAATTTTCGTTCTCAGTTGGTAACTTGTCTTCCTAGTATATATTTACACAATACATTAAATTCAAATCATTAAAAAGAGCCGATTGGGAACAAATAACTGAAGCCATCAAATGTAACTTCAGTATGAGGTAAAGGCAGAGATTTGCATGAGATAAATACTGTGCATTTTTATTCAATCTTGTAACTGTTCAAACGATCGGTTTTCAATCCACTTAGACTTATCATCCAACCAATACATTGCTATAGCTTTAATACAACAACACAATACGAAATAATGCATCTAATTTTAGCCACATACAGCGCATATATATGCTCCAGTGTTGGGATGGCGACTCGTAATGCTGGCATCATAAACTTGTTTGAAGATCCTATTGCTTTCATTATTATAAAAACAATTTTTTCACCAATGAACAACTATTCAAATGAAAACTGTCATGATATCTCAATACAACTAATTTATCATTAAATTTAAAAAGAAACTGTGAAAACTTCCAGTGGTCATTACACAAAGTGCTATTACAACACTTCTCTCCAAGTAGAATTTGTCGTCTTTGTAGTTGGGGAAGAGCTCTACATATCTGAATATGACAAAATATTAGGAAAATAAAGTACCAGCATAAGGAATATCATTAATCCAGAAGTTGTCAAGCCTTTATTTCAGGACTGAAATATCTAACAAATTATTGTACCTGCTATCGCCACATCATGTACATGTGAGGATAAAGACTTTTCTTTTGAAAATGAGCAACGAATATTTATATCATGTTTTGATTAGTATGAATATTTATAGTATAACTAATTGACCGTCGTGAATATCAATAAAAATGTCACGAGTGCCGAACAACGCAGAAGGATTTAACGAGTTGCAGAACTTGTTCTGCAACGAGTTAAATCCACTGCGTTGATCGACACGAGTGACATTTTTATTGATATTCATGACGGCCAATTAGTTATGCCTTTTATTATATAGATTTTCTACTCAAAAACCGAGATTTTAGATGCGGATTATTTTTTTCATGTCAATACGCCAGTTGTTTACTTGACGATGACATTGAAGAGACATTGTGACGTCGCTTCATTAAGACGTCATCCAGTGACTAGAAATCCTTTATTGTCATCGGTGACAATATGACATTTATTTAACTGAGAAAACTCGATATATCACCGCTATCTATATAATTATATCTGTTATATCTGTTTTTTTTAATTTTTTTTTTATATTTTTGTTGTTCATGTTCAAGATTTTTATCTAATCGAATATTAATATCTATGGTTTAAGATTGACAACAGTTGGTGATATATAATTTAAAAAAGAAAACACCATTATCTTATTTGTAAATACTTTTTTCCATTGACACTAAGACATGGCATTATATAATGAAAGAACGACTTTGGAATGAATAGATAAAGGGATATGGAAAACTGCACATTGGAAAAAATCCCTATAAATAAATCTTAAGATTAAGAAAATGAAACTCAATAACTCAATCATCATATAGCAAACTTGTAAATTGTGCATCTTTTATCCTTAGTCGGCATAACGATATATTTGCGGCATAACGACAATATGCATTTACTCAATATCCCTTCATTGTTAATTTAATACAAACTTTGGTTGTGTTATTTTTATGTTTTTATTCAAATCAATTTTATTCTAATGATCATAGAAACCATCCTTACTAAACCATGTCAGATGCTTATATGATATTAGAAATACAAAATAAAATCTGATCTTTTTTTTTACTTTACCGTCTTCTTAGCACAGCCTTGGTCAAACTGAAGAAAGGTTCCTAAGCGATCAAATGAAACTCTGCCTTCTTTTGAACATTCCTGAAATGTAAACCGAAATTATTTAAGCTTAGTAGGATAATTCAATATAATCAATCCTTTTAGTTTATGGAACCAACATATCTAGAACATGCAATTATCAAGTTAATCTGAGTAATGTTAAGTCTACTCGTATTGGGTTTTATTCGTATGTTATATACTATAGGGAAACAGGATAGAGAAAGGGGGTTTGGGTACCTATAAACCGGTTTAACCCTACCAATAGCTTTTGCTAGAGTCGGTACCAAGTCCGGCTTTCCCGAGTTCCTATCGTTATTTACGTTTGTCTCTAATCTCTTATATGTTTCTTTTCTGGCGTAGTTCCCCTGTGGACTGTGGATATAACGATGTTCTATTAATTTTTATAAGACCACAAAAATTGAGTTCTTATAATGGTATGCTATGTAATTGTCGTTGTCGTCTTTACACACTTTTGATTTTGGTCAATTACGTAAGTTCAAATTGATCAATCCCTATGAAATTCTAACACGATGTCCCTTGGTACAAAAGGAAGGCTGGGATTGTTTTTGGTTACTATGGCCCCTCCTGTTTTAAAAAGGGACACAAAATACAAAATTGGGCGTTTTTCTAAATTTGGCTGTAGAATATTTATTATATACTGGATTTTGATGGGGTTTCTTTCAAATTTCCAATCAAAACAATATCAATGGATTTCACGTCGCATGTATCTTTCATGAGATAAATGGGCCCAAAAGGGATGAATCTAAAAAAATATATATTATTTTTCTAATTGTACTCCGATACTGATGCAGTTTTTATACGACCTAAAAATTTTGAGCTTGGTCCAGGATTGGGATAATACCCGCCAATGTCGCCAACGTTCGCCAACGCCGCCAACATTTTTCGAACAGCCCCTTTCGCTAATGTCGCCAACGTCGCCAACATAGTTCGAACTCAACCCCTGTCGCCAACGTCGCCAACGCCGCCAACATTGTTCGAACACAACCCCTGTCG
>MJUU01031917.1:593-16123 GCA_002080025.1 Modiolus philippinarum | reverse complement strand
ACTTTCAGGAAATTTACCAAAATTGTAATCAAATATTTTTGAAATTCTATTGGTGAAAATGATTGCACCGATGGAAACAAATCCTAACAATATTGTTGCTAGGTAGAATTCCAAAAAATAAGTGGTCTTTGACACTTTCAGGAAATTTACCAAAATTGGAATCACATTTTCGAATTCTAAGATTTCAGAATTTTTATTTTTTCCAAATACTTGCCAAAATATAAGATTATATGCCAAAATGTCCAAAAATATCAGTCTTTGACATTTTCAGGAAATTTACCAAAGTTGGAACCGGAATCAAAATTCTGAAAGCTTATTGCGCATCTACAGACTATATGCAACAATTCTGCAACAAAATTAAATGCATAAATCCAAAAATGTAGGATGAGTTTGCGTTGCATGCCATATGTATCACAATCCACCTTTTGTGGTCTTTGTCAAATCGACATCTTGGGCCTCTTGTTTGCATCAAGATAAATATAAAAAATTCGAAAGCTTATTGCGCATCTACAGACCATATGCAACAATTCTACAACAAATTTAAAACCCTAAATCCAAAAATGTAGGAGGAGTTCGCGTCGCATGCCACATGTGTCAAAATGGACATCTTGGGGCCTCTTGTTTGCACCAAGACCAATTCAAAAATCCGAAAGCTTATTGCGCATCTGCAGCATATATGCAACAGTTCTATAACAAAATTAAAACCCTAAATCCAAAAATGTAGGAGGAGTTCGCGTCGCAAGGATGTGTGACGGACGGACGGACAGACGGACGGACGGACGGACGAGGCCAACGACAATATCCCCGAACTTTCATTCGAAAGTGCGGGGATAAAAATTGATGTTTTGTCACCTACCTTTTAATCTTTTACATATTTGTTAATTATGTCTCATTATGACAATTGTTTCACGAAACTTTTTGCGTATTTGTTTTCAGAATACATCATTTCTCCACTTTAAATTTTTTTATCAAAATTTGTGTTTTACAAATATTTTATTCCCGTATTTGAACAGTGTTGTACCGATTTTGTCATAGCCTGTTTTGAATGATATTTCAACAATATTTCCATTTGTTTGGTGTATGTTTGACATAGGTACTATTATAAGAATACGTGATACGTGTTTATTATATACATGTTCTTTTTTGCTCACCTTGAAAAGGGGTGTAATTAACTAAAGGGTGTGTTTGTGCATTGGGTGTGTTCGTATAGTGCGGAAATGTACAATTGCTAAATATTGCACTAAAAGTTATTTAGTGGGAAATTGTTGACAGAAGAAAATCCAACAAGATATACTATTGCGTCCTGTTGTGCTTTTGTGAGCATCTTCAAAATTGAGAACCTATGTAATTATGTGTGTTTGCTATTTATCGTCGTTTTCTGTTTTAAAAATGTACTTTTTTATTACAAAGCGTGTTAATTTTAGAACGTTTGGTTACAATTTTGGATAAAGCATATTATATATATAAGAATTCTATTTTTGTTTACGACAGGACATCATTGGCGGATCCAAGTGAAGTTTCCGGGTGTTGGACTCCCCCTCCCCCGCCCCTGTTTGCACAATCATGTATTTTAAATGTATATCTTGATGTTTTACTAAGAAATACCCCGAAATGTTTCGAGCCTCGTGCCGCAGGGTGAAATATCATTTCACTTCGAATTTGAACCCCTCTTTTCATATTGTCTGGATCCTGCCTGGACAAGCATTTGCATGTGGTTGATGGGCTTTTGACTATGGCCGATTTTGCTTTAGTTACAGTAATACGTCGTATCAGTTTTATTTTTTAATGGAAACTGTCTTTAGTTGGCATAAAGCACTATTTGATCATGCATATTTAATGTCCTTTGATGGTGAATAAAAGGATATGGAGTAAATGCACATGAGACAAAGTCTCTACAAATACATGGTAAAAAACAAGCAAAGGAACAACGCTTTTATTGTTGTTCTTCATCTTGAAGTCACCATGAGGCCTTCAACAATGAGCTTTGCTCATACCTCATAGTAAGTTCAAGACGGCCCCTAGCACCAGTTTTAGCGGAATTCTTTGCTAATTGTCGAGCAACGCTACATCCATGTCTTTCTTGGTCATTCTTGATTTTTTTTCCTATGGACCAATGTGTTTTCGGTTTTTCTCCTTACAAATTACCTTGTGTGTTGCCCTGTTCAAGTGAATAACAAGCAGTTCTTAAGTTAATAAGTATGAACCAATCAGTCGCGAATTTGGGGGAGGGGGCGGGTTGGCCCGGCCCCCCTTAGGTTGGAAAATATTTAAAATTCCTAGGGGTTTTTAAAAAAATTGGGTTCCGGGCCCCCTTTTGAAAAAATTATGGGTCGGGCTCACTCTTATAGCAGAAAGTCTGGACCCGCCACTGACAAAGCAGATTTTGTTTTTTAGAAAACCTATCTTTTCGTAACTTAGATCGTGTAGAGGTTTAACAGCACGCAATAAAGTCACATAATGTTAAAATAAAAGATAACTACTATCAAAAATAACCTTGAGCTCATTAGGTCCAAAAAGACCGATGATGCATATATTGTACTTTGTGTTTTTGGGAATGTCAAACGTAAGAATCATTTGGCCCCCCCCCCAACACACACACCAAAAATATTATGAGGAAACTTAATTTTAATAAATCTTTGATATAAATCTTCAATGTCAATGACTAACATGGGTCATAATTGTTGCAGACACCTTGTATAATAGTAAAAACGACGTGTGTCAAACAACTTGTTCGTAGTCAACCTTGTACCGCTAGATATTCATTGTAAGAAAAAATGCCTTATTTGACCTTGAGTGAGGTCAAATTTGATGAAAGCTATAGCAGTACAGATCGCACTTTAATGCATTCTCAACTCGGTTTAAATGCGACTACTCCAGTGCAGTTTATTTGTGTATTGGAAAATCCTTTACTTGAAAACAATTATTTGACCTCAAGGTCAAAGGTGAATGTCATATGAAAGTCAAATGGTACAAAATATTCAACTTTGTTGTGATACACTTATTTGACAAAATAAGTATATCAAAAGATTAGTAAGTTATACCCCGGCAAATTGAAAATACAGCTCTCAGGGCTATGACCTTTGACCCTTAAATAAAGTATGTTTGGACCATGTCAGATAGCGACGACAGCCATTTTCTGAAAGAACAAATATTACACTTTCGTTTAAGATAATAAAAGTCCACAGAGCTTTCTGATAATTTAAATTTTGAACATTTGCCTCCTCGCCGCTCCACTAGTAGCACTGATAGGAAAAATCAAAGGATATGGAGTGAATGTACATGTGACAAAAACGCACACGATACATAGAAAACTCCAGTTTATCAAGGACAGGGATTTTATTCCTGTCTACATCTTGATGTCGCCTGAAGGTCTTCAACTAGAGGTGAACAATATTCACCCCCTCAAGCGAGATCAAGAAGTTCCCTAGCGTGCACTTAAGCGGTATTCTTGACAAAAATTATATCAAGGTCACTCCCTTGCTCCCCACCCGCCATGGAGTGCCAACTTGGGCGATGCTCAGGGTTATCCAGCTGAAAGCACCAGGGTTATAAGAAGAGAATGAAAATGTTGAGCAACATCGATCGCAACTAAAATATGTCATTGAAGCAAGACATGTCACGAATTTGTATATTCTAAAACCTGACACTGTGCATATGAAAAAAGTGCCTTTTAATATCATACTTATCTCATAAGAAGCCAGAGTATTTATAGCAACCAAGCTGACCAGTAAAATTGAGTGCCATATTTTTTTACTAAAATCCTCTTTGAAAATCAACAAGCCAGTGACTAACACTCAATGTTCTAATCTCAAAAGGTTTCAGTGGCTCATTTAAAGTCATTAAGAAAAGACAAAAATGTTTTAGATTGAAGATTTACCTTTCATGTGAAAGTAACTTATATAGTCTCCATGTAATACAAAAATAAATGTCACAGAAAGCAGTTTACGCCATTTTTAAGATATAAAATATTTTAAAAAATAAAACTAATTAGATGTTTCAAGATGTCTTGGTAAACATTTAGAAATATTTCATTATAAAGATAAAACCCCTATGGAAAAGTTGCATTTGCAATACTGCAAATATTTACTTGGAGTTCGAAAAAGCTCATCTAACCTTGGAGTAAGAGTAGACTTGGGGAGATTCCCCCTTGAACTCTATATTAAATTTTATTCTATTTTGTATTTCATCAGACTTAACTCTGAGGAGATTAATCCTTTATTAAATGAATCTTTTTTACTTACAAAAAATTTAAATGATGTTGGAGTTAATTCATGGTTTACTTATATTAAAGTTAGATATAGATCTGGATACTATTAAGGCATACTCCTTGGGGAAAATAACAAAAAGTAAAAGAGACAAAATTAGTTTAAAATTATATATTTTTATGATAATTTCTTTAAGAATAAACTAGCAAAATAAAAACTTCCTGGTATCAAAACTATAGGAGGAGTTGCGCGGACAATCTTTGTACCCTCTATCATAAAATCACTAAAAATGGCTAAGTTCAACAATATGAAAAAGAAAGGAAATGGGGTAAATGTCAAGGAGACAACATCCCATATCCAGGTTAAAACGACAAAAAACAAAACATCTAGGGGTCACCATATGGTCTTCAACACAGTGAGGAACCTCACACCATATAGTAAGCTCTAAATGGCCCCGAAAAGGTAAAAAAGTGAATAAATCAATGGAAACAAACCACATCCAATAACCCAAATATCAAGAAACTAAAATTTTATAAGAAGACAAGGACAAGCCAATGACCAACATATTCCTGACTTGGGACTGGCGCAAAAATTGCGGTGGGGTTAAACTCGTTTTCTTGGATCCAATCCCCCCCTATGTGTGGTGAATGGCTAAAAATAAATACACAAAAAAAAAATCACAGTAAAAATCAAACTAGAAAAAAGTCCAACTTATCAAGACGAGTACCCTTACAATGAAGTACATAAAACATGAAGACAATACACACAGGTACTGTCCGGACAAATGCTCGCAGTTACTGACAGCTAGCTAAGGACATAATGTATATTTTTGACAAAAATTAACCAAAATAAAAATCCTTACCACATGCATATCTTCAATATAGCTACAAATGATTTGCAAAATAAAAACTTTCTAGCATAAAAACTGTAGGAGGAGTTGCGCGGACAAACTATGTACCCTCTATGAAAAATCACCAAAAATGACTAAGTTTATCAATGTATATTTTTGACAAAAATGCACCAAAATCAAAATCCTTATCACACGCACATCTTCAATATATGTACAAATTATCTGCAAAATAAAAACTTTCTATCATAAAAACTGTAGGAGGAGGTGCGCGGACAAACCATGTACCCCCTCGGACGGACGGACGGACAGGGGTAAAACAATATGACCCCGACTTATCGTCGCGGTTTAAACTGTGCTTCCTTTATGTACAATGTGTTGTAAAATGTCAGTCATGTTGAACTTGACCAATGAACGTCGTCAACAAAAAAAAACAGTGAAAAGATAAAAGAGCTATTAACTCGCTCGCAGGTAAATAGTGTTTTATGTATTTATCGGTAAATAGTACTTAACCTCCCCTTCCATTGCGGGAGTGAATAAACTTTTTCAGAATGTTATTTTACAAATACCAAAATACCAAAGTATATTGGAAATGTATAAAATTATGATTGGTAGTTTAAGAAGACGCGGGAATATGTTCATCCGTTGTACGGCATCTTATGGGGAAAGGTGATGGATAGGATTTCCTCAGAAATATTCTTGGAATTTTTGGATCTGTGATACAATTGAAAAAAAAAATCTTGTCGAAAGGCACAAAAAGACAAAACAAAATGCCATATTAAATATATCCGATGCAACAAAATACACTATTACTAGTATACTCCAGTGTCATTTAAATATTTTCGAATATAGATAAAATCATTTAGATCTTTACTAATACTAATACTTTACTTAAGTACAAGAAACATTTTCAGAAGAAATTATATTTGAAAATTAAATCACTGGAAACTCCTATGTTATTATTGTTATTAAACTATTATAAAATGCAATAGAAATAAACGAATATCAATGAAAAAAAAGTGCAGAAAAACCATCTTCGGTGAAACATTATATTCAAAAAAAGGGAAAAGTTTCTGATTTATATTCGTTTAAAACGTGATAGAATTAAAACTAATCAATCACGGAAATCTTTATGGTCAAAACATGTGCAGATTCACGATCTGAAATTATCACCGTGTAAATAAAACCCTGTATAATATGTGCTCAAAACTCATTATTGTGTATTCTAATTAGAAAATTTACAAAGGTAAGAACGTCTGTAATTCTAAATAGAGATTTCTCGATAACTCACGAACGTAACGAAACGAACGTAAGTTTACTTAAACATACGAAAGAAACAAAAGGACCATTCATCGTTAGGTGTAGTAAGTGACAAACGAAACATAAACGAATACGAAATACGTATGAATCGGGTTTTAACGTGGATGCATCGGTGATTACCGGAACTCATTAACCCTCTGGACAACCTTCAATCACTTTTAAAGGTATAGTAAAACTTCATTTCACATTTTTTTATGTTTATATTTGTTTGTGCTAATAGAGATTTCTCGATAACTGACGAACGAACGTAACTTTCCCTAACACTACGAAAGAAATCAAAACTACGAAAGAATTTTGAAAGGGAGAAATCATTATTTTAATCTTGTACCAATTCAGCAATTAAGTCTGATTGTGCATTTGATAAGTACATGCTTTGTGATACATCCGTCTTCCAACAAGGTCTAGAGACTATATATACACAAGATATCCCCGTCCGGTGGATTTGGGATATCGGAACTGTTGGCGTGGTCGAGAAGAGCGTGTAGTAACTTAATATTGTAAAGACGGGTCATCATTGAGTGGAGGAAAGGGTTAAGGGAGACCATGAGAAAGGGGACGGGAGAAAGGAGAAAGGGGCGGGAGAAAGGGGCAAGGGGCGGGAGAAAGGAGAGGGGTGTGAGAAAGAAAAAAGGGGTATGAGAATAGAGAAAAGGGCGAGAAAGGGAGAAGGGAGACAAAAATGAAAGGGAGACCAAGTGAAAGGGAACGGGAGTCAGTTAGGGGGACAGGAGAAAGGAGAGCGGGACGGAAGAAAGGAGCAAGGGGCGGAGAAATGAGATAGACATCACCCTGTTCACCCCCACATTAGTCAAGGTGACTGGCAATAGTTGTTTCGACAATGGTTGTGGGTCCATATCTTTATACTCCCGCTTGAAAAGTAGGGGATTTATAGTGATATGGTTGTCCGTCTGTACGTGCGTCCATTTGTGCGTATGGCCGTTACACCTCTGATTACCTATTTCTTCTCCGCTACTCATCTTGATTCAATATGTAGATGTAAACCTCCCATTTCAGAATTCGATTTGATTTTTGTTTAGGGTTTCCCGCAAGAGATGGACTTAGACATTACCCATCTCTTATCAGCTAGGCGTTGTGTGCCACTGAATAGATTTTCATGAAATTTGATCACAATCTTTGTGACATATTGTAGATGTGAACCTCCTATTTCAGAATTTGATTTGATAGTATACACCGAATAACGAAGCCGGGAAAAGGGGAAAATTTTAAGACCAAACAGGAATTAAATGAGGATCGGGTATATATTAGTGAGTTTTGCTCACAGTTTTTCTAGTTTAGCTCAGACCATTTGATATCACAGTACCCAGTAGAGTGTTTATTTGCCTTCAAATTTTGTAATGATCTGATCGTTATTGACTTGGACTTTTTGTGTTTGATTTATTCTGCTCGGCTGTTAAAATTAGTTTTGTGTTCGATTTCATATCGCCGTCTTACAATTGCTGACTGGCCTTGTGTATCTTATTTTTAACAGGCATGTAACGTAGCGAACTTACACACAAAAATATAACAAATATTCGGCCGTTGACAGACTAGGCATGTTTGCCTCGAACAACTAATATAACACGCCTAGCTTGCCAATTTGGCAAATTTCGCTGCGTTAAATAACAATTTCAGTTCACATATGGAGTCGAAGTATATATGCTTCAGCAATTGAATTCAATAATTTTTAAAAATTCCAAACTAAACAATTTTATTTTGACTTTAAGCATTAGCCACTGGTTCTCCAGGGTTAATTTCATATCATATTTCATCTATGATCGACCATTTGAACATATTCGGCGATCAGTAGCAGTTAATTTGATATCATATGACATTTCACATTTCACACTTATTATTTTATTGTAATCTATCAATAAATTGCTGTGGCCATTTACTGTTAAAAATATTACCAGTTGTTGAAATTTATTGAGCATCTCTTACAACAAATATTCGGCCACTCTTATGAAATCGTATTTGTTTCAAATATTGTTTATTTCAATTATAAATTGCATTATTAAATAGTTATGTAAAATATGATTAAAATTGTCTATGCAATACAAAATGATTAGAGCAAATATAGACAGATACGACCAAACAGGCCCAATACGGATTTACTGGCTCAGTATGGATTTACTGGCCCAATACGGGTTTACTGGGCCAATACGACCAGGCCCAATACGGACTTCCGGTTCATTACATCTTCAACAAAACGGCGGCAATATCACGAAAAGAACATAATTCCATGTGAATAATCTGCTAGACTGATACAATGTAAACTTATTACGATTTATTTTAAAACGGAAATTCAGTTTCATTTCCGGGATCTGATCCCGTATTTCTACATTCAATTTGCAGAAGTTCAATGACATCAATTAGCTATGTCAGCTAAAATATTACCCAGCACAGATTATGATAAAAACATGCTGAAAGTCAAGGACTGTAGTATAAGTGTCCATTAAAAATATAATACCAATGTAAATGTGGTATATCAACATAAAAAAAAATTAAATATTTTGGTATAAAAAAATAAACTGTTTGCAAAGAGAGGTAACTCTAGTCTGAAATAAAACAAGTTGAAATAATGGGAGGTAATTTGAAAACAACATACAGTTATTCCTCTTGGTATAGTCTTTTTCAAAGTTGCAGGTTTTTTTCTTTATTCTTCATTCTGAAAATACCAATATTTCAACTGCAATGAACCATAAAATGTAAATCAGATCAAAATAAAAACCAAACAATTGTTCATAACTGAAATTTATAATATAGACAAACATATATGTCCTTATTCATAGTAATTGTATTGTAAAATGTCTGTAAACATCCAAGACAAGATACAACAGTTTTCAGGCAATTATTCATGACCCTCCTTTGAGAAAAGATTGATGAAGACAACCCTTTACTTGAAAAACTCTGGTTGTGGTAGATATTTCAACATGATAACTCTCAAATTGTTATGATACTATGCACATTTAACATTTAATTTTGTCTGTTCTGTCTGTCATTCATTTTTCAGTCTGTGTGTCAGTATGTACATCTGTCCACAAAGTTTATGGATGCCTATTCTCTTACATTTTCCATCTTATTTCAACAGAACTTTTTGGAATTGTGACCATCTTGACTAGTTGTGCATATTGTCTGGTCAGATTGATTGGCCAATTATTGTGCGAGTTATGCTCCTTTTTGTCATATAATTCTTATAAATAGTTAGTGGAGGTTAATTCTCCCACATCTTTCATTGGATTTCAACCAAATTCAGTAATATTCAAATGCAATGACAACATATGAAAATACAAATTTTCTCTAGGAAGATATGTATTAGGGGAGACATTTGTTTTTGTCTCAAAAACACACTCCGTTTAATTTTTGCATACCTGTGAAACTGAATGACCCTTCGGCTAAATCATCCACTAGATCTTTCAAAGGCAGATCATATGTTTCACATCCATCATCTTCCTTGTCTTTCCAGTACTTTATCTGTAAACATATGAATAGATGATATATTGAACAAACCATTTTGACTAATTGACACCATTTGCAATTTTGAATTATCCTAATTTATATGACCCTTACTTTACATATGTAATATAATGTGTTATAGATTGTTTTCAACATTTATTCTATATTTCATTCATCACAATGCAATAAATATTAATGAAATTTTTTTTTATTAATCAGTCAATAAAATGCTACAAACTAACAATCTTAATATGAAACAAAATGTTGTTTAGTCTGGATATTATCTGCCAATACATATATGGAATCTAGATAGTCTCATCAATCTAATCTGTTATTCAAGAGTACAAAGAAAGTAAACCTTATTGATATTATCTAGTTTTTAACATTCCTTTCCGTACACATTGTATGAAAACCCAAATGTTAACCTACCACTGCTTTTTTGAGACTAGCAAGATTACCATACTTGCATTTCCCAAGGAGATTCATTAAGAAATATTCATGCAATAAATGGGAAGACCTTTTCCCCTTTTTGTCAGCAGTGATATTTCGGTTTTCAATTTTACATCTTCAAGATTTTTGTCTCTGTATTCAAAATTACATTCATCTTAAAAACTAAACATAATGCCACTTGCATATGATCATACAGTGGAACCTGTCCAATGTGACACTGTATGTGTCCGATTATACCGTATGTCAGCATACTTAAGTTTAATATCAATTTAAAGCTATCCTTGGGACCTGAAAAAATGTTTCGACTTGACAGAGTGTATAAATACTCAGGTGTCAAATTAGACAGGTTTCACTGTATTACCACTACTGACAAAATAAAATAGATTACTTCTGGAATGACATGCAAGGTTTGTCCTGAAATGTGCTTGGTGCTGAATGAAACTCGGCCAAATAAATTAATATTTTCAACCTCATACCAAGATGAGTTAGATTTATCTGCATAAAATTGGAGTTCACAGAGTGTGTTTAGAAACATTTTTCTGAAATTGTGTCTAAATAATTGTATATTTTTAAAGCACAAAATGTAAAACTCCAAGGTTTACAAGTATATGCAAATTAATATAGAATAGAATTCATCAAATTATATTACTAGGACATGAACCAGTAAGTAAAACTTCAAAAAGGATAATAAAATGACCATTCTTAGTATTATAGAAAGACTTTTATATTTTAAAAGTGATTTTAGGGAAGGTTGTTTGCTCCCAAATAAGTTAGACTGAATTCAGGATATGAACTTTCAGTGACAATAACCTGAAACATTCCATCGTCATAACCCATTATCCTCCCTTGCCACACAGTATCCTCACTATTCTCTGTCCATGTATGTGTAACCGGGAAATATTTGGACATTTGGACTTTAATTCAAATTAATCGTTTTCATTTGATATTCTATTCGGACATTTCTTCTTCTACATTTTAATCATTCAATTACATAATTTTAGTGCTAATTGTGACAAGTAAGTTTATCTATTTATTCTTATTCTTTCCTTTATTATTTCGTTTTAAATTGATCTCTCAATTATTTCTATTGTTCAAAATATGTTTGTCGCGCTGGAAGCCGGATTGAGTTATTTAATATCTTTGGACACTAATCTGTTTACATAACAACTGTTTTTAATTATTTATATATATATAACCGAGTAATATTCCGGCTATATGAAATGAATAAGGTATTCCAAATAATATACTTTTATTTTGCGGTATCTGGACACTTCCAGACCCAAGATCGAAACTGAATAACAATATAAAATGTCAAATATATATAGATAATTAAAAACAGTTGTTATGTAAACAGATTAGTGTCCAAAGATGAATTATCAAGTCTTGCCATCAATCGTTCTATTTTAATATTATTTGGACAGCAAGACTTACTATGATCCATCGTTTCTTCTGATACTTCAAAATAATTTCCGCCAGGTAAAAAGTCTTTAAATAAATGCTTTGCTTTTTCCTTGATAGCATTACAAAATAAGAGTAAATATTTTTGTGTATTTTCATTTATAATATCGGAAGAAAATAAACATTTCGTGATATTATCCTGTTCTTTCATAGGTCCGTGAAAAAAGTGAATCTGATTGCGCAAAAGTAGTGAAGGGTTGTTAATTGATTCAGTTAAGAAAGAAATAAGGCGATCATATACTGTTCCCATAATTATGGGTGATAGACTGTCATCTGAAGCTGATTTCCAATATGGTTCGGTTATTTTTTTTGATATGATTCCCAGTGCTTGTAGTGTTGACAATATATGTTTATTTTGAAGGCCTTGTTTTATAAAGTTCTGCGTAAAATTCAAATTTGTTTTCGACTCGTCGAAGAAAGACAAGATATAATCACGTAGAAAAAAGCATCCCACAGAATTATGGAAAAAAAGTATTAAAACGACTGCCTCTAACATTTTCTATTGGTAAGGAATCGATGCCTTTAGATTTTAAATAGGTACGAGACATAATAGGATCTTCAGATCCATCTTTATAAAATAATTTCGCTATACCTCTAATCAGTGACTGTGTGACGGATTCTCCATATTTCATTGCTGAGATGTTGATATTTAAATCTTTTTCTATTTGTATTATTTGCTTTTCACAGACCTCCCGAAACTGTAATAAGGGATGTACTGCACACTTAAAAGAATGAATCCTGATCATTACATTGTTGTTTTAATAATTTGTTAGTTTTTTCCTCTGTTGAACTTTTATCCGTCATAAAATTTTTTATATTAGGCATTATTTTATCAGAATCATCTTTGATATCATTAACAATTACATTAGTTATATTAACATATATTAACATATGTTTCTGCACGACCGTCACAAACTTCACGCAGACCAAGTGTGTATGATTGTTCCTCATCGGACATTTCAATGCCGTAAAAATGGCGACCTCTTTTCGTTGTAGCATCACGATACATAGTTAAGTTTGTACCTGATATGTCGGATATTTGCTGCCTATTAATAATGCCCATTTCAGTGTCAAAAGACAAAGCTGTTGTTTTAGATGGCAATTCATCACAATCAATGTTAACTGTATTTAAAATAAATCTTATTACGGGACTTATGTGGTCAATCCCAATATTATGGCTCCTCATGAAGTAAAATATTTCTCTCACTGTAGAGCTGTATGGTCTGCCCTTAGTGTTTAAACGTGTACTTAAAAAAATGTTATTTGACTGAACCAAACTTTTTTCATCATCAATGCCTTTCATATCAATATCATTATCATATGCACTTGTATCATTCATCGTTTCAATTTTATCCTCCAGATTACTAATCTCTGTTTTCAAGTCATTTATAGTCCCAATATAGGTGTTACATGATGATTCCTCCGGTTTTTTATTTAATTTAAGATGTGTAATGATTTCTTTTAATCTTGAGATGGTATGCTGCTGTCTCTTAATTTTTTGGTTCAGACGGTAAATACATTGTCGTTTTGAGTTGAGCTCCTCCTCTCTTTTATTTAACGTATTATATATACATGTATTCTGATAGTTACTTACAGAATTGTAATGAAAAAGTTTATACTTTTTATTGTTGTGATCTGTTTCTATAGACGATGAGGGACGCTTACGCATAACTGGAGAGTTGAACTCCTTCACTTTGTAATTTTGATACTTTGGACCATTGCCATAGTATTTCTGTAAACGTTTTAAAGTGAGACTTGTATTTTTGGCCTTGTTGTATAGGCTGCTGGAATTTACAGTTCTTATCGATTTTCCAGCCTATAATACTGTAACAAATTGTAAATTTACATATTGAAGGAAAAGAAGTTGCATGTGCAAAATGGTTATCATGGCTTAATTTAATTTACCTATGCATGTTAATTGCTGTAATGTAATTCACTTCAGACAACTGTAGCTATGTTATCTTGTATGCTAGCCATCAATATGAAATCCGCACAATGTAGCTGTAATAAGAAAATAAACAGTAAAATTACACTTAGTACTCTAAAGTAAAAACATTAATATACATTTAATAGTCACTAATACTGTAACAAATTGTTTATTTACATATTCAAGGACAAGAAGTTGCATGTGCCAAATGTGAGAGTCTTGGAAAATGTGGCTGATAACAAATAATAACTGTTAATACAATAAATGGTTGATAAAAGACATATGGTTTTGTTTTTACATCAACAAATTTTGCATTTCAGAACTCTTTTACTTTTAGAATCTATTTACTTGACGAGTGCTTGTATCAATTATTTAGAATGTGTCATTGATTTTTAATATCGGCAAGCAATATTGATATTTCTGTCCCATCATTTTTGGAATATGATATTGATGTAAAAGATACCATTTTTCTTTTATCAGCACTAAGGAATGTGGACCCACAAGGAAAATGGAAAATGGAATATATGCATTCTATATGCAATACTGACCTTGTTGTCAGATCCTAGTGAGATACCATGAACACTGGATATTTCATTACAATTTTGGAATTCTATATGCCTTATTAATTTTAGGAAAGTAAAAACACTTATATACAATATATACATCACAAACTAAAGACATTCAGTGAGCATATAAAAGTGCAATATTTCCTTAAAATGATTAAGTCAAGAAATAAGCTCTGCACCTTTAATGGACATATCTTATAAATGATAATAGTTGTGAAATATGTATGTGACAATTAAACACCTTAAACATGTTAAACTCTTTTAAACAAATTGTGTGCAGGACACATTAGGCCAGAAATAAAGTTTCATTTGTTTGCCATTGCCTCCTTACCCCAAATAATTTGACCTACACAATAATTTTTATTGATGTTTTCAATGATTTAATTTTTTATCCTTTATTATGTTCATACCTAAATTCCATGCCTTTTATGGACATATTCCCTTCATTCAAGAACAAAATAATAATTTCCCTACCTTCCTACCAATAATATTTTTACCAAATGTCTTGTGGACAACATTTCAAAGGAAAAACAATTCTCACAATGATTACTTAGAATTTCAGAATTATGTATGCAACAATTTTCAGAAAATAAATACCCTCAGTTACAAACATTTATGTACAATATATACATCATAAACTAAAGAAATTCTTATAACTCAATCATTCTTTGTAGCCCAACACAAATACAGTAATGAAAAATCAAGAGCAGCCATTTTCATAACAAAATTTTAAATAATGTAACTAAAAACATGAACACATTGATTTCATACTTGATCTGTATACATAGTTCTTCTGAACCAAATTATTGAAGTCTAATTCCATTTAAAGTGATACTCATAATCCCTTAATTAAAGTATTTCATTAATATAAGTATCCAGTGAATGTTATCTTGTTTTTACTGGAGTATTTTTAGGAAATTTTAAAATGTGAATAAAATTATTCCAAAGATCCTGAATCAAAATGGTTTTGTCTAGTTTTTCATAAAATTGGGCTAAACACATACCAAGCCAATATAAGAAATACAGTAAAACTTCCATGTCTCAAACTGCAATAACTTGAACACAATGGATATCTCTAACCCATTGACTGCCCCTTGTTCAAGTTTAAACATAATTTGATATCCCTCTAACTCAAACTGTTTTCATCGGTTACCAAAATGTTTGAGCCATGGAAGTTTGACTGTAATAGTTCAAATATGTTTATTTGCGTTTTAAAATGCTGATGGACTGAACTGATGAATCATCACTCTCACTTGAGATTGGAAATGGTACACCAGCTGGCCACTGAGTTTCAGCATCACTGA
>MJUU01031916.1:16147-48509 GCA_002080025.1 Modiolus philippinarum | reverse complement strand
TGATTACACGTACTGTCGCCTGTACTTTTGAAAGCCATGATATACCATCATCTGCCAACTCTCCTGTTTTATCTGCAAAAAATAAAAGTTTTCATTACCAGATACATAAGTGAGATGACATTCGGATTAATTCTTAATTTGTTACATCTCATTAATTTGATACTTAAATTTTCAGTACTTTACCATATTTTAATAAATAACAAATTACCGACGTTTATGTGAATTGATTGATTGATTGATTGAATATTGTTTAACGTCTACTCAGCAATATTTCAGCTATATCAGACGAGAACAAGTTTGTTAATAAATAATCACTTTGGGGTATGAAAAGGGCCATGGGACGGGAAATTCGTACTGCCACTGGAAAAGTAGGGTGAAATCGTCAAGGGCGGGGGATTTAGCCTTGTAGCCGATCACCTACGGACCACCCCAAAAAAGCTTGCTACAAGGGTTCTTTAACGTGCAGGAAGCGTGGCGTTTCTTCCAACACGTGAACCTGAGCTTACATCCCATCCGAAAGATGGGTTGTATATTTATCAATCCCACACAACCATGGAATGGGTCCTATTTCTATATCCCGGGACCCTCGGGGCCAGCCTCCGTTTAGGAGGGGTCACACCCCGCAAGCCGGAGATACTAGGTCCTATTTCTATATCCCGGGGTTCCCTCGGGGTCCTCTGTGAGAAAGACTCATACTCCAAGCTCAGAGGATGCTGCGGGCCTATTCATAAGCCGGAACCGCGCACGGCGGAAAAAGAGCTTCTGTTTCTGCTCATTACAACTTGTTTCTCTTCGGCTTTAATCAAATTAAAACATTTGGTAATTCTTATGAAAAAGAAAGGACATGGGGTAAATGACAAGGAGACAACATCCCATCTCCTGGTTAAAACGACCCAAAACAAAACATCTAGGGATCACCGTACAACCTTCAAGACAGTGAGGAACCTCACATCATATAGCAAGCCCTAAAATGGCCCCAAAAAGTAAAATGTGAATAAGTCAATGGAAACAAACCACATCCAATAACCAACACAAATATGTGTAAAGCTAACAGAGAACGAGTTAACTTTTGTCTCGTGCGCATTTATTTCATATCCTTTCATCGTTTTCTTAATAGAAAAGCCAAAACTAGCTAAGGGCAGAGTTATGCAAGAGGGAGATACTCATAGCATGAAACACCACCTGCTAGCACGTTTCCAAAAAAAATCGATTTTCGGGCCAGCACCGATGTACTGGCTCCTGGGTTGGTCGGGAACAGTCCTCCATTACTGGAGTCTGCCGAGTGGTTAGAAATAAGAAAAGACCGAAGTTACTGTGAATTTAGGTTCTACATATGGCCATTTCGACTACTTATGTATCTTCAGTGCAGATGAAATCAAAACATTTGGAAATCTATAAACAAAATAAGGCTAACAGAGCACAAGTTATCAATAGATTCCAACTAGAATAACACTGACATACCCTGGGGGACTTAACAGTCCACCAGCAGTGGCATCGGCAAAGTGTAATAAATAACAACATACCGACGTCACTGTTAATAAAACTTCTTCCTGTGACCATTTTGACAACTTATGTATATTCAATGTAATCACCAAAATTGTGGTTTGTGTCTGTCTCTTGTCTTTCGTTTTTGTTGTGAAGTTCATTTGTACTTGAATTTCGATTATCATATGTGTTTCCCCGCCTTTCACTTTTGATCTTAAACAATAAATTCCCTGAAGTTTGATGCTGCGGATGATATTACTAAGAAAAAAAATGCACATTCACCTTCCTTTAAACTGTAAATTTTTTTTAATGAAAATCAAGAATGCAAAAGTTTTGCGGAATTTTCTTTAATAAAATATAAAAGTTTGTTTTTTGGGAAATGTGTACTATAAGATTTCGATCACAATTCATAGCGAGGCTTTAACTTTTTCATCAACCGACTGATTCAATTAGAATCATTTTTTCAATGATTGTATGAGACGGATTTTGCTTGAAACTTTGATTAGTAACTTTCCAAATGTGTAAAATATTTGACAAAAATATAGCGGAATAAAACCAGGAAGCCAACTTAATTAGTCAGTTATATATCTAACTGATGTTTCATGCTAACCTTGTTAAGACAAATTATACGGAAACCGTATATTTAATATTGTAACACCCGTAACAATAAACATTCTTTTTATGTCAATTTCAAAAACATAAATCTATGCTTAATATAATACAGATAAACAAGCTATTATCAAATTACTTTTATTAGAAAAAGCTAAGAGTAGACAAGTAAAATCTTGTTAACAAGATACAATAAATAACAAAATTGCATGATAAACGGAAAATTTCGTTATGCTATACACGTGTTTCAAGGAGTAACCTCTCATCAGCAGCATTAAAATAAAATAATATGGAAAGCCGTAATCTAAAAGTAGTTAAAAAAGAAGTACTCATTACAAAAAAATACCGAAATAGGAGGCCAAATTCAGTACCAAGCACATCTGCCGAGTGCCACACACAGAATGAAGTATGAGTATTTTTAAGAGTTCAGAAGATCATTTAGTCAGCAGAAGTACATGATCGGACAGAAACTCAACAACAATGACTAACATTTTTTATACTTATGTCCCCTTTAGAAAACGTTATATTGTTTATATGATCGAGAAACGAAAATATTTTCCAAACTTTTTCATTTGCTAATATTCCATATGAAAATAAACAGCTGCGCCAAGTCGCATGATACGCCCGTCGTCACCCTTCAAACTTTAAGTGATTAAGGTAAGTAGTTCTCAATTCAGAAGCACCTATAACTGCCTAATTCAGTTTGATGTCTCTCTCAGAAATTAATCTGCAAAGTTTGAAGTGAGCTAATCAAAGTACTTATCAGTTAGAGCAGGACACGTAAAAAATTGCCTTAAAATTGACGAACAAAGTCCCATAACTCTTGCAAGAAAAATCGAAATTTCCCGAAAAATTATACAGATCCTGAGGCTATCATACCCAATACCTCTACAAAGTTTGAAGTGAATTGGCCAAAGTATTGTCAAGTTAGGGCGCGACATGTAATAAACTGCCTTAAAATTGACGAAAAAAGTCTCATAACTCTTGCAAAAAAATCAAAATATCCCGAAAAAGTATACAGATCGTGAGGCTATCATACCCAATACCTCAACAAAGTTTGAAGTGATTTGACCAAAGGGTTGTCAAGTTTGAGCACGACATATGAAACGGCCGGACAGACAGACGGGCGGACGGACGGACGGACAGACGGACAATCGGAAATCGGTATACCATAATACGTCCGTCATTAGATGGGCGTATAAAAAATAAACAAAGACTGTTGCCATGTTGTATAAGAGAAAGTATAAATAACACAATACCGAAGTTCCTGTTAATTTGGATTTTTTGCATATGCGCATTTCCACAGAATTTTGAGGAATAACCAGTGTAAATTAAATTTGACTGTTGGAAATACTTGTCTCACCGACTTCGATTTGCACTACCACATGACAGCTTTTGTGACCGTCAAATCCATATTTAAATTTTTTGAAATATATACTTATACGTATTTCTCTCAAGATCTTAAAAGAAATTACATTCTATGAGGGTTTTTGGTGTATGCAAAACAACTAACTCAAATGAATGGCTATGTGAAGTGCAGAGTGATAATACTGAAGCAAATTAATCACGATTATACATAGACAAGTGTTGTAAGAAAAAACTACACAATTCATCGAAACTTTTTTATTGATATCTCCCGAACAAAAAAATGATTGCTTACTTCTAGAGGAATCAAAGAAAAAAAAACCAATCTAATGGTAAATAGAACATTAGGTAATTTAAACATTAGCAATTTTGGTCCCCTTCTTGTCCCTCATAACTCGAAAAGTGTGCAAGCTATGCTATATTAAATTCTGTTGTCATTTTACTTAAGACTTATGTCATAGGTGTCTGAAAAAAGACACCACTAAAATTCAATGAAATCATTTTTAATTATTTTGAAACAGTGTAATTTGAGCCATTTGTCCCCTTAAGCTTGGAAACGATAACAGCTATGCGAAAATCAGTTGACATACTATCGAAAGAATACACCAAGTGGATCCAAAAACAAATTCAACTGAAAGATCCGATGGCAAATAAATCTTTCACGTAGTTTTTGTTTGTTTGTTTGTTAAGCGATGCTTAAAGGAATAGAAAGAAACAAACCCTACTAGAATCCGTTAATTTTAAACAAATTTGGTACTCTGCATATTTTCAATTTTGGCCACCTTCCTCGTCCAATAGCACGAAAAAAAACACCAAACCTCCAAAGATGTTACATATAATTAAGTTCTATGAAAATGTTTCATAATTAATCCATTGCAAAAAAAAAAAACTACCTTAAAATTGAACCTTTTTTTTTAAATAGACTTTTGTTCAGATTTGCTCCTATTTAGCTACATTTTTTCCAATGAACATTACACGCGACGTGAAATCCGAAATCCTATGAAATAGTACAGATTAGAAATTTTCTCAGTACCAACTCAAAGATATTCTATTAAATCATTAATATTCTACAGCCAAGTATATGAAAACATGCAATGAGGTCCTTTTCAAACTGGTGGGCCACAATAACTAGACCCAATTCCAGTCTTCGTTGTTTGTCACGGACCACTGTTAAAATTTCATAAAGATCAATCAAGCAGAACTCTTAGTTATTGACGAAAATTAAAGGTTTCTGCGGATGACGACATTGAAGACGACAGCACCATACCATAATACGACCTCAATTATTTTGCGGTCGTATAAAAAAGCAAAGTTAGAAATGAAAAACTGATGGATATCAAAGTGAGAGGAAAACAAGCGTATTAAACCACATGTTTTGAATCTACACCTTACCTTTTATTTCTTGATCACTTAGTAAGTATAACCTCCACAGAAGAAAGTTCTTTAAATCTCAAATAATTGCGACCTTGTTTTTATAATATTCACCTATCATTCCTTACCTGACACTTCTTTCATGTTTGTCTTTGGTAATTTTTGGACTTCAGCACGTTGTCTTGAAGTTTCTACATCTGTATTCATCTTCATTGTTTTTTCATTGACACATTCTTCGAATGATCCTATATTCAAATCAGAAACAACCAATCTAATGTAATTATATATACCAATTGTTCCTTGCAATCACTGCATGTAAAATCTAACAACATCCCATTCTACTTTCTGTTCTAATGACCTTGCAAATTAACAGATCAGATTGAAGCTTCCATCATTGGACTTGGGATAAAATCCGAGAATTTAGAAGATGGTATCAGAACAGAAAGTAGAATTGGATGTTGTAAGATCCACAATGCAGTAAATGTAAGGAACAATTAAGGAGTTAGACCTAGGTTAAGGGATATAACTCTTAAAAATCACTTGTGAGTTTGTTTTATTTGTTTTCATAAATATATTGTAAGCTTTCAAGTTGATTCTTTTTTTTCACATAAATGCTTAAAGAGCGTCGACGAAACTGACTGTTTCAAACGCCTTGCTAAATTAAAGATTTATCTCCCATAACCTAGGTCTACTACCTTAAATATATATAATTTTAATAAGATAGAGAAACAACAGATTATGAAAAAATATCGGACCACTAAAAAAAAATAACAGCGTAAGTCATGTAAGTTTCTGAAATAATCAATATTTACAATTAAAAAATAAAAAATAAAACAAAAGAATAACAACAAACAAGCAAACGAAATCAAACAAAAACTCAAAAATCTAAAAGTGTGAAAATTACAAATAAACAAAGAAATGAAATGGAGGAAATGCACTTGAGACAACATCTCTACAAATACATTGTAAAACCTAACAACAGAACATCATCACTTTTGTTGTTGTTCTTCTTCATCTTGAAGTCAATTGATATGAGACATTCAACGTTTAAAAAAAAGTAAAGTATTAACATATAAATCTTTTACCTGCATCTTCTTTGATGTTGGTACTATGTGTAATCGTCGGCCTGGTCCAGAATTTCGCACTTTTGCTGGTAGTTCTCTCATCTATATCTACCAACGTTGCTCCAGTGTTGCTATCAATGGATTCTTCACGTAATCTGATGCTCGAATCTAGTTCTGAACAGAAAAACACCTAATAAGTGTTTATGAATTAGGAATATTTTTTAAAAGGTTCGGTTCGTGATAAAATTTCGCATATGGATATACCATTCATACTTTCTAATTTGTAATTTCGAAATGTAATTCTGACCACTTGTTTAAAGTACCCACATCTCACTTTTTTATAATGCCAAGTTTTCTTACATTCGACTTGATGAGTGCCCTGTTTTTGTCTATATACTACCTTAAGACACTAGTGCTTTTGTCGGGAAACGGATGACAGTGATTGTGAGAGCACTTTGGCAGTTTAATTAATGTTTGTTGACAATCCCGCATCCATGACCAGTAAAGACACGGATGTAGCATTGTGCGATAATTAGCAAAGAATTCCGCTCAAACCGGTGCTAGGGGTCGTTTTGAACTTACTGTGAGGTGTGAGCAAAGCTCATAGTTGAAGGCCTCGTGGTGACTTCAAGATGAAGAACAACAATAAAAGCGTTGTTCCTTTGCATGTATTTGTAGAGACTTTTTCTCATGTGCATTTACTCTATATCCTTTCATTTACCACTTACGACCGGAGTTTGTCTCTCCTGCAGTCTGGAGTCAGTAAAAAGATTCCCCGTGCAAGAGATGTGTGCTATCTTTGAACTTCAGTTATGGTGTTCTTGTTCCTGAGAGAATTTCTCACATGGAAATACTATTCATACTTTCTAATTTTGCATTTATTTTTGTAATTTCGAAATGTAATTCTGAGAACCCGTTTAAAGTACCAACATCTCACTATTTTATAATACCAAGGATTCTTACATTCGACTTGCTGAGTGCCCTGTGTTTGTCTTTGTCTTGAAATCGTCCACTAGCTTAAGATAAAAATGCATAAATATAAGTTCTTCATCTTATACTTATGCTTTTGTCGGGCAACGGATGACAGTGATTGTGAGAGCACTTTGGCAGTTTAATTAATGTTTGTTAACAATCCCGCATCCATGACCAGCAAAGACATGGATGTAGCATTGTTCACCAATAAGCAAAAAATTCCGCTCAAACCGGTGCAAGGGGTCGTCTCTAACTTACTATGAGGTATGAGCACAGCTCATTGTTGAATGCCCCATGGTGACTTAAAGATGAAGAACAACAATAAAAAGCGTTGTTCCTTTGCTTATTTTTTTACCATCATATTTACTGAGACATTGTCTCATTTGCATTTACTCCATATCCTTTCATTCACCATACTGCACTCATTGCAAATTACCCACATCTTAAAGCCATCACTACAGACGTTCTACGGTCGATTTCATGATTATTTGGACCACTTTTGAATATTTGTTTCTCGGATGATTACAAATCTTTTGTTTCAACAGCGTAAGTTGCTTTTTCCTTTACCTGACACTATGAACAGAAAAAAGTACTGTCCATACCAGGAACAGTGATTTTTTCACTGTCATTCACTGTTCTCTGCTGTGGTAGTACTGTGAAATATCTATTAAGTACTGTCAAGAACTGTGCCAATCGGGGACAGTCATTAACAGTAATACCCAAGTACTGTGATTAACTGTCCAGTACTGTAACAGTAACACACAGTAAATGACAGTCTTTACGACTACTGTCATGCACTGTCCCGGATTGTTACAGTTCATGTCAGTTATTGACAGTATTTGGTGTTACTGTCATGCACTGTCCTTGATTGTAATAGTGCATGACAGTTAGCCACAGTATTTGAAATAACTGTGTTGCACTGTGGCGGATTGTGACATTGCAACTCAGTTAATAACAGTGATTTTTTACCGTATATGTACAAGTTAATTCCTTTTATCTATAATTATCTAAAATTTTCAAAATCAATCTATTTTTATGGATAAATTGTAATAGTGTTCATGGATATTTATTTATTTTTTTTTAATGTATTTAAAAAAATAAGCTATTTTTATCTTTAGATTTACTCAGTTGCCAATATTTATTTTTCAAAATGTTTGTTTGTTTGTTTGTTTTTTAATTTCCAGCCGCAAATTGCAGATAGATAGAACGGTAACATAGCTATATATNATGACAATGACAACTAAAAGGCAAAGTGTTAATGCTGAATTCAGTCCGCCATAAATTGGATATAAATGGCGAAAAATGTTGACTCCATCACAGACGACAGGTGTGTTATCTTGAGCTCCTAAAAATAGTAAGGCAACGTAAACAGCAATGACGAGTCCTGTAGTGAACACCATCACTACTTTTCTTCTTTCCATCCATGGAACACTCTTCCTGGGTATATTCGTTACAATCAGATACCTCTCTAAACAAATCCACAACGTCATTAAAAGATTGAAAGCTATGCCCCAGGTTACAGTCGCAATGCTTGTTGAACAAATGTATGGTATAACGTTGTGGGTCATTGAATGGAGTGTTCCAAGAAGACTGGAACATCCCATTACGGTGTTACCAATACACAATGCCATGACTAAAACGCTGTTGACAGTCCTGATTCCAGACTTCAGATAGACGAACAAGGCAGCCATGTTGAAGCACATGATGACAATCGTTAGAAATGCGATTGTAATGGCTATATAAGGCACATTTGCCTCTGTGACATGTAATATATTCGTCGTGTTTAGAATGGTTTCGTTTATTCCAGGACTGGTACCTGTAGATATATCATCAGAAATTGTACTTGCCACGCTTGTAGCTTCCATCTGTAAAGTAAACAAAACCCATCTTGAATGGACGAGTCTATTTAATAATTAAAGAGTGCAAGGAAAGGAGTTTTGTTTTTCTTTACCTTTGAATGGACGAGTCAATTTAATAATTAAAGGGTGCAAGGAAAGGAGTTTTGGTTTTCTTTACCTTAAAATAACCCATCTTGAATGGACGAGTCAATTTAATAATTAAAGGGTGCAATGAAAGGAGTTTTGTTTTTGACCTTAAACAGTCTGTACTGTCATAAGTAGACTATAGGTACATGTAGTAGTGAACGTCCATGTCTTAGATATGGTGTACTTGTACATGAGGTAAAATCTCATGTGTACACTTTGTTCAATTACTGTTATCTAAATGTATGTAAATTCTAAAACCGAAGGATTAACTCCAACATTCGTAGTTTTGTCCTTAGCTATATTTTATATTATTGATTGTTCGGATTTCGATTGGTTTTATGCATTTTAACATTTTTGACATGGGTTTCTTTTGTTTGGGTTCTAATGCTGCTGATGAGGAATAAATTTCCGAAATGGCCATACAGCTCATTAAAATTACAGTTGGAGTTAACATATGTGTTATGGCCTCATGTTCATTTACTCCATATCCTTTTGTAAAATGTTGTCCCCATCTTGAATGGACGAGTCAATTTAATAATTCAAGGGTGTAAGGGAAGGAGTTTTGTACAAAGAGATTCAGCGAGTTGGAGCGACAAAGTCTTAAGACTGTAACATTACTGGTCCACTAACTCGTGATGACGACCATAGAATAAACATAATATTAATTTCATAAATGTTTCCTCGATCATTTTCATCTTGTTAGTACTGAAGTCCCCATATTTGGAATGATGTTTTACCATATCGTATCAGGTGAGATACATTATATATAGTATCTTCATGGACAGAAAGAATGTTACTACAAATAAGTGGACAATAAACGATAGGAAAACTGAAATCATCACGTTTGTCGTTGATTCTAGTCGATCATCTTTATTAATTTCGAGAAATAATTCTTAACTTAAAGCCGACTTTAAATAGTTTCTCTAGTGTCTTTAATTTCGAGTTGGTAGGGATACACAACTCAGATTGAAGTACTCATTGAAATATGAATTATTGAGTGAAAAACATCTTCAATGTATTGAAAAGCGAATTTAAACAACCCAGCAGTGGACTTTTTCTTATCTTCAGTAGGTTTTATATAAACTCGGATTTCGTTAAAATGTAGAAATATATTGGTAAGCAGGGTTGCACAGAAGCTACATTAAAACAAATAAATATAAACTACTTATAAAAACAGAATCCCGCCGAGAGATACATGGGTATGTGAGTTGTTAAAAGGGGTGAATTTAAAATAATATTAAGTTATAAAACCACATGGCAAAATTAAAAAGAGTAGAATTACTAAAACGTATTTCTACAGTTTTTTTTTTAATTTTGCTATGTGTGTTTTATAATTTTACGGGTTTTTGGGGTTTTTTTTTAAGATATTAAACGTTATTTTTTAGATTTTAAAGTCATTCGTTTTAACAGATACATGTTATAGATAAAGTATAACTCCAGTTAGCCTTTAAACCAAAAACTTTAGATGACAGTCTTTCAAATGTCTTCAGCGATATTATGCTAAAATGCACAGCGATAAAAGATTTGATTTGCACAGAAGATGTCAATTATTATAATACTGCTCCTACGACTGCAATGCAACATAGCCTGATAATTGCAACATAGCCTGATAATTGCAACATAGCCTGTTAATTGCAACTGCAACATAGCCTGATAATTGCAACATAGCCTGATACGACTTAAAGTTTTCGAGGTCGTATAAAGACGAAATCTTTCACAGTGTTAAAAAATCAGCATAACACAAACGTTACCAATACCCTGTCTCATTGAGACTTATAGTCTTGTTGAAAATCTGAGTTTTACTACATCATTTTTTTCTAAGCAGTTCAAAATCAGTGCACTACTCCGAAGATACACATAATTTTATTCGATATTTAAAAGTCAAAGTACTAAAACAAAATAATTGCAAAAACTATAGTCTTTCGAGTGGTCAAGAGGGAGTGGAGTTATTCACCATGGACCAAAATGAACAAGTGTGTCGTATTTTTATCTGTATTTTACCTTTTTCTATTGATTATTATGTTCCCTGTGTCAGCAGCCACATGAAAATAATCTACTATTCGAAGTAAGCCTTGTAAGATTTGACACCTCAAACATTTACATGATTCTAGAAACTGACAAAATTTATGATGCAACAAACACAGCATAATGACAAAAAATATCAAGAGTCAATATAAAAAAACAAGTCTGGCAAAAACATGAATGAGAAAATATTTTTTTTACAGTTTCACATTTAAAATGTGTACATTAGGAGAGATAGAGCAACGCTGGCTGACAAATTTATGCTGGATAGATCTGAATGAATTTTAGCATGACAACAAAATTATTTTACAGAGATGATGGTTTCTCTGAAGGGTCAAGAGAAAGTCAAATACAGCGACAAACCTGTATTTAAACATATGTATCAGATATTAACCAGTTAACTTTAAGTTTGTTGACGATCCCGCATCCATGGATCATTTGGATAAAAAAGCATGGATGTAGCGGTGCTCGACAATTAGCAATGAATTCCGCTCAAACCGGTGCTAGGGGCCGTCTTGAACTTGCTATGAGGTATGAGTGAAGCTCATTGTTGAAGGCCTCATGGCGACTTCAAGATGAAGAACAACAATAAAAGAGTTGTTCCATTGCTTATTTACCATGTATTTGTAGAGACTTTGTCTCATTTGCATTTACTCCATATCCCTTCATTGATAATTCAATTGCCTGGCTTTACCACTTTGTCCCAGTTACATTTACCCCACATTCTTTCATCGTTTATTAGATATTGTAGTTTAGATTCGCTTATTTGTAATGAATAGAGTTTGTAACTAAATTAATTTCTTGTTGTGAAAACATATTTCATATATAAGCTACATGTAGCAAACACTCAAGCCAATAAATTGCGAAAAGTAAAGCAATGGCAACGCGTACCCCAAAAACAAGAATCTCTACAAGTACTCCATAAGGATATACCTAATCAGAAACACACGTAGTATCCGTCACACTGCCATTGAAATGCCATGATTTAAGTTACATTCGATGTATGTAAGTAATAAAAAAAAAAAAAAAAAAAAAAAAAAAAAAAAGAAAAAAAAAATCAAAATTATTATCGTCTGTAATATAGAACTGACATTCAAAGAAAAAAACTCTCTTGGTATCTTCTAGAAGGCAGCTCCGATGGATTAACCAGAGGTCTATCAAGTGACAGTATTGCTCACAGTCTATGTGAAAGGATAAAAAATATAAACTAACTTTATAATGGTTCAAATTTGTTCAGTGGTGTAAACGTGTAAAGTGTTTCTATACTGTGCAGTGTTAATATATGTTTCACGCTGACTTGTTTTTGAACCCGATATAAAGCACCTTAAATACTGCGTGGCCAAGATTGATTCTATTGGCCCAGTAGTTTCACTCGTCGGTAAAAATTATAATAGAAAATAAAAAGATAACAGGAAACACTGAATATTAAACACAGGCACCTGCCATAATGTACCAAGGAACTGCAAAAGAAAAAAAAACACAATAATAACAAAAGACAAACGTAAGCAAAGATCCTACTCGGGACAGCCATGTTCACATGTGAAAACTATGCTCACCACTGGCGATCATTTTACGTAAACTTCGAACCTGAGAACAATTTTAAACCGGGAACTATACAAAGACTATCATGAAATTGTTAAGTTCCCATTGGTCCATTTGTTTGAGAAAATGTGTTCCAATGGGATCTAATGTTAAAAACTATGTTTGTTCCCCTTATGTTTTGAATAACGTGAAAACCCCCGCAAAAAGCCATTTGTTCAAAGAAGCTATCCAAAGAATATCGTGACGAGTTGCCACCTATTGGCTTGGTAGTTTTAGAGGCTATAATTGAATGCATCCCTCCTTGGTCTATTGTTAAATTGTATCTGACGGCCATCTTGGGTAAAGTCAGAGGACCATCCAAAAAATTATTGTGAACAAGTTTGGTTCCAAGTTACGCAGTCGCTCGGACGAAGACGAAAAGTGTTAGCAATGGCAAAAGCTCATCCCCGCTATTTTCTGAATTTCGACACCGCATATTAAAAAAAAACATAACTTGTTACATGACAAAAAAAATGCTCACGAGAAAAACATCGTATATGTAGCAAAGATGAATGAATTCTGAAAAAAGATTGGTGATCGTTTTTGTGTATGTTTTCTATTTTTGTTTAGATTTCTTTTATTTTGTTTGTTTTGTTTTGTTTTAATATTTGTTTTGTTTGTTTTGTTTTGTTTGTTTGTTTTTCTTTTGTGTGTGTGTTTTTGTTTTTCTTTTTGTGTTTTTTATGGCTAAAAAAGATAAATGGAGAGCTTTAAATACCATATAATATGAAATTAATACGTAAATATGTGAAAAAAGTTTTTGAAACTACTAATTTAAACCAAAAAGCAGCTTTAAGATTGGAATAGAGCAGCCTATCCCTTTTTCACCACAACGAAATGTAATATTCTTTTCAAACACACTAATACAATCCTCATGTGGGGTTGAGTTTGCCGTTGTGAAATTTACATTACATATTCCCACAACCAGGAAATCTTTGATGATTACCTCAGTATCGAGAGTTGTTTGTGTTTTGGGAGTGGGTGTTTTTATGCCCCGCCCACGAATGTGGAAGGGGCATATAGTGTTACCCTTGTCCGTCCTTCCGTACGTCCGGTTATGTTTTGCATTAAAGTCGATTTCTCAGAAACTGTAATAGGTAGAACAATGATAATAGTTCAGTAGATAGATCTTTGATAGTACTACATAGTACTACATAGTTCACTAGGTAGTTTGACTCTTTGACCTATATTTCATGCTTGAGTGACTCTGGTTCAGTTTTATGTTTAAGTCCATTTCTCAACAACTATACATTAAAGGACAATGATATTTCCTCAAATTAATTGCCTTAGTGAGTACTACCAAAATCATTGTCTATTAGGTGGCCTTGACTCTTCAGTGACTTTGGTTAAGTTTTGCGTTAAAGTCCATTTCTCAACAACTATATATTATTGGACTATGATATTTCATCAAATTAATTGCCTTGATGAGTAGAGCCCAAATCATTGACAATTAGGTGGCTTTGACCTACATTTTACGCTTCAGTGACTTTGATTAAGTTTTGTGTTTAAGTCCATTTCTCAACAATTTCACATCATAGAACAATGATATTTCATCAAAGCAATTGCCTTGACGAGTCAAGTACTACCCAAATCATTGACAATAAGGCGGCCTTGACCTACATTTTACGCTTCGGTGAATTTGGTTTAGGTTTGCCTTTTAGTCCATTTTTCAACAACTACACATTATAGGACAATGATATTTCATCAAATTAATTGCCTTGATGAATACTGCCCAAATTAATGATTATTTATTGGCTTTGATCTACATTTTAATAGGAAGTTATCTTTGCGATAATCTTTTGGCGGGGCACCCGTGTCTTGCAGACACATTCTCTAGTTGTTATTGTATTTTTTTACTATTCATTTTCAACACTTTCTTAAAGTTTTTTATTGCAAAAAATAATAAAAAAAATCGTTTTGGCTCTTAATTATTTTTTTTCATATACATTTTCATCTCCTTTATCAGCTCTTTTTCTCCTTTCTCCCGCCCCCTTTCTCCTTTCTTCCGCCCCTCTCTCCTTTCTCCCGCCCCTTTCTCCTTTCTCTCGCCCCTTTCTCCCTTCTCCCTTAACCCTGTCAACCTATCAGAATACATGACAATATAAGGATCAGCCACGAAGTAACCCAATGAATGACGCGATAGAAATACAAAAGCGACAAAAAAAAATAAACGACTAACAGGTCGAGCCAACCCCCGAAACAAAAAAAATGGGGTTGTAATCAGGTGCCCCGGAAGGGTAAGCATGATCTGTTCCGTACGTTGCAGCCTGTATGTGTAAAGTTTCATATGTGTCAGTCCAGTGATAACTTGGGATCTATTGAGAATTGTTCAACTTTATTTATACGAGTAAACTTAACACCTTTAATGTCCCATCAACTCGTGGTGACAATTATAAAACATTGTTAGTGCTAATAGTTAGAATAGTGAACAAAGCACTGACTAACTAGCTTGTGCTTGTTTTTAACCATGTATTTGTAGATACTTTGTCTCATGTGCAATTACTCCATATCCTTATATTCACCATTCGCTTTGTTAACGAAATTGCTGTATAAATTACATGCATTACTTAATAGACAAGTGGGGGTCGGTGTGCGACGTGAGAATTTCCTTATTTACGCGAATGACATTTAATTTGTATAGATGCGACTCGATTGAGTTAATTTGCACCTTATTGCAGTGAATTTGAATTAAACAATGGAGTTATTCGAGTAAATGCAATGACATAAATAAGGAATTTCTCGCTTCGCACGTCGTCCCAAGTGTGGACTCTAAGTTGTAGTCAACAAAGAAGGCTTGTAACATGAAAGTAAGTGAAAACCGAAGCGTCAGTCAAACACACATTCAAAACGAGCCGAATAAAAAAAAACATGAAATCTATTAAACGTTAGTGCTGGTTAAAGTATTCTTTTCACAATTGATAGTGAAGTCAAACGCAAAGCAAATGAATTTAAGCAGGAAATAATAAACTTATTATTTAGACAATAACAATGTCATTGGGTCTGTAAAAATCGATTGAAGATTGAAATTACACCAATGTTAAATAAATTAATCTATTAGCAAAACGACAATAATGGCCTTCCAATTGTCATCGTAAATTAGCGTTAATAACGCTTTATTTTATTTTTATTTCTTTTTACCTCACAAAAGTATATCTCTATATTTAATTAAGAAGACTCAAATGTCATCAATTATGAAACTGTATGCAGAAACTTGCAAATGAAAAAGCAATGCATAATAGTCAACAACATATTGAAAATTGTTAAAATGAAATCATTTTTAACGTCACATTTTTAAGCGAGTATACCTGCCATAAAAGACTAATTGATGGATTGATTGATATGGGGTTTAACGTCACTTTCAGCAGGATTACAGCTATTTCGTGACGGTCAATTTTAGTGGTGGAGGGAGCCGTAGTGCCCGGAGAAACCACCAACCTTGGGCAGGTAACTGACCTACCTTATCACTTAGAATTGTAAGTCGAGTGCAGCCTTTTTTGTAGTGTACAAAGTGGGGCGCCACTCGCACCGCAGTGGTGATAGACTACAGTGGTTGTATAGGTAGTAGAACTACCTTAAACCACTCGGCCACCCAGGCCCCTGTCATAAAAGAATCATTTCTTATATGACAAAGGGATTAAATAGAAAAAAATGAAAGGATATGGAGTGAATAATGTACATGTGACAAAAACTAGAATATAGAATTTAGTTGTTAGTTTATCTTCATTTCATCATTTCAAAAAAGTAATGCATGATTGAAAAATGGTTCAGCAATCAATTTTATTTTTATGTAGGGTCATTGGTTATGTTAGCGGGTCAAAAATTTGGCGATTTCTATCTAAAATATTTTATTTACATTTCATTGAAGACTGGAATATTCATGATTTCTAAAATCATTTACTCTATGAAGAAGCATACATGATAATCATTTTGCGGAGTACAATTTTCGAAATCTCATGTTAATCGCAAAAGAAAGCAAATATTGCCACGTGTAACTTTATAAGAGCAGAAGTGACTGCATGCTTTTCTCGCTTCAACAATTCCTTGCATTTATCTGTGGAGACTATAATATTTTTTAAAAGTTTTTTTATTGAATTTTGATAAAAGTAAAGAGAATTATCGAAATAACAACTATTTATTTATACACTGTTCACTATAAATATATTGAAACTTGGCGAGTATTATATCTGCCACTTTAGCAGTGTGGTCGAAGTGCGTATCGAGAATTTTTTTATTTACATAAATGGCATTTAATTTCTAAAGATGCGACTCGATTAAGTGCCTCATTGGCCTTAATAATAAACTGACTGCAAAAGAGTGCACATTTCCATGAATAAGGCACTTAATCGAGTCGCATCTATAGAAATTAAATGCCATCCACGTAAATAAGGAAATTCTCGATACGCACTTCGACGCCAGTGATAAGTATTCAATTACTAAGTATATCTAATCTCCTCCGATGCTACTTTTACCAATGATAATTAATTGCTATAGGATTCCATGCTATTATAAACATAATGCCCTTGGATGAAGGTGTTAGGGTAGATAAACACACGAGGTAAAAATTATCACCCGAGACAACGTCGAGGGTGATAATTTTTAACCGAGTGTGTTAATCGAACTAACACCTTCATCCAAGGGCATTATGATTTTTATTATACTGAATGCTTAATGTATACAATATGTCCTCGATGTACGTTACCTTTGAAAATAATAATAATAATAATAATATGTTTTATTTATGCAACATCAAAAACACATAAACAAATAGTCAGTACTGTTTAACTATTGTATCGAACTGTGGCAAAATCGCTTTTAACTGCAATTAAATTTGTGACAAGGTCCTTTTTCATATGATTAGGTCACTTTTATTTTACTACTAAATACATTTATAACTAAGTCAGCTTTAATAATTGTTGTCAACAAAAAAAGTGACGAGAAAATAAGAATCTCTATGCATCGATGACGTCATCGATCGGAGCGGGTGTTAATTTCGACATTAACACATGTTGCTAACGATTAACACATGTTGCTTAGGATGGGCGTGGCTAATGAGACGTTACTGAAAATTAACAAATGCCGGTTATCCAATGAAATGACCGGATAATGAGAGAAATTTACATAAAGTATAATAATATAAATTTCTTCTACTAAATCTAAAAATATAGAAGGACCAATCAAAATTCACGAATGATAAAAAAATGTAAATCCCATGCAATGATTGTTTTCTACGGAAGCCCTGCAGGGACATTTCGTAGTTCTGACTATATTCATTCTTATTTCTAATGCGTAACTTCAGTTCATAAAATATTAAGTGCAAAGGCAAACAAATACCGACGTCAAAATTTAGTACAGGAAAAATTAAAAATAAAAATCTAGAATCAATGCATTTCAATGTATACATTACAAAAGACATAGCAAAACCTGAAAACAAATAATAAAAAAAATATATGAACAAGAACGCTACAAATCTAAGGTCAGTCTTTGTGAATTAATGCTCCATTTACATGAACAAGATTTATACCAGTATGTGAATTTACATTTTTGTAAACCTTCACCAGTTTTCATTTACATGCGCATTAATGATACATACCAATTGAATTTACATATGCGCAAATATATATTTAAACTTGTCTCCGACCACATGCAAATTTACACCCTTTGCTTAGTTTAAACATGTATGCAGTTGCGTTCACATGTAGTATTTGAATAACTAGAAAAATAACTAGAAAATTTGATGACCTATAAAAGATCATTAAATACACAAGTGTGTAAACTTATTTATGAAATGTGGATCAAAAAGAGACCTTTTAAGAATGCTGAAAATATATAGAAAGTTTATCACAAGACTAACCACTGCACCAGTTATTAAACGTCAACAAGTAAAACAAAATGAGAGCAAAAACACTTACCTTAATACTTTATAAATTTAAATCAAAGTGACAGAGATCCTACATGAATGGTCGCAGTTAAATTTCTCAAACACAATTTCGAAGAAAATAACCAAAGTCTTTTATAGAGTTTCTTTGATTCCGAAAAAAAATGTTTGGAATTAATTGTGCGTATTCTTATCTAATTGCTCCTTCTCCAAACCAACCATCACATTTGACGAATGAATTGAACGCAGTATGGACAGAGACATTTCAGAGGCATATTCCTACGTACGCTCTCTTGGCCGATCAATAAGCTTTACTTAATATAGATAGTGTCCGTATAAAGCATGTAATATGAGTAAATCAAATACCACCTAACTTGTAAAATAATATATATAAACATTCAATAGGATGAAAGTAATTAGAATACGGTTTTTGACTTAACGTTTTGTCATTTTCCAGGAAATCCCACTTTTTATTTACTGAATATAACTAGAAAAACTGGTAGCAAAGCTCAGTAATATAAATCCCTGCCCCCCCCCCCAAAAAAAAAATCTAATCAAATTTTTAACTAGATGGTGCACAATGGCAATAAGTACTGAACATTCTGTAAAAGTTTCATAGGATTTCACCAAGTAGTGTAGGAGGAGTTGCCGCCACAAAGTGTTTACCCTCATGGCGGACGGACGATCGGACACCATGATCACTATATACAGCCTGATTAAGCGGGAGGGGGTATATTTCTAACATTTCTCACCAAAAATTCCCTTTTTATGAAATCTTTTATCTTTTTTTAATGTATACTAGTGATTGGTAGTAGGACAATTAACATAATATGATCTAAAGATTTTAATTCCCAACAATAAGAGAATATATTCTAAAATAATCTTATCTTTTACCCCAAAACACTGATTATGTGTAAAATTTTGCTGATTTCTTATTCAATAATTTTTTTTATACAATAAGAGAATAATTTCTACAATAATCTTATCATTTACACGCAAACACTTGTTGTCTGTCCGTAGTAATGTTTACTTGTAACTCTTATTCCTAAATTTTTAGATTTACGGCTTTATTTGTTATAGAATTGTTGCATATAGTCTGTAGGTGCACAATAAACTTTTTGATTTTGATCTTGGTACAAACAAGAGGCCAAAGATGTCCTTTTTGCCGTATGTGGCATACAAAGCAAACTCCTTCCGTGTTTTTTTTTTATTTAGGATTTTTTTTTTGGGGGGGGGGGTAACTTTTAGGTTTTTTCATTAGTCTTTGTCCAAATTCATGCCCGAAGATAACCATTTTGATACAAGTGGCATTACGCAAACTTTTCATACAATTTTTGGTTTCGGAATATGATTTTGTTGTGTAATTGTTGCATATAGTCTGAAGATGCTCGATAAGCTTTCGGATTTTCAATATTTATCTTCGTACAAACAAGAAGACCGAAGATGTCCATTTAGAGACAGGGTGTATACGACTTAAACTCTTTCATTTTTGAGCGAGGAATTTAATATTATTGTAGATTGTTGCATATTATTTAGATGCGCAATAAGCTTTGATAGTTTTTATTTTGGTCTTGGCGCAAGCAAGACGTTCTAGGAGGCAGATTTTGACACTTATGGCATGCAACACAACTTTTTCTAATATTTTGGATTTAGGAATTCGATTTTAGTATGAATGTTTCACATAGTCTGTAGATGCGCAATAGGCATTTAGGTTCAAAATTTCCCTAAAAATGTCAACATGGATGCCGTCTTGTATTTAACGATTTCTTTGTACTTGAAATACCTCCGAACACTAAGAATTCAGAATCATGATTTATTATGCCAATCTGTGAATTTTCTATAAACTCTCGCTCAACTTTTTTAGAATTTTGCCTATCAACCATACTTTTAGAATATGTTTGAATAAGAATTAACTTTAATTAAACAAAATATATTATATTCTAAAATTCGATAAGACAGGGTATTTCTAAAGTCTACTTAGTAAATCTCTCTGTAAGAATGTATTACAATTAAGAAAAACAAATTCAATAGGTGAACTTCAAAAATAGTCAATTTTAATTTTGGTAATAAATTTCCTCAAATTCTCAGGAATGTCGCCGTCAACAAAAGGGAAATTAGTTATAGTGAAATCACAATTATAATATAGATAATCTAGACGTGGGAGAATTTTATATTACGGATATCAACATTAGTTATTAATTATGTAATGCAATAAAAAAAAATCTTGTTTTTTAGGTTCGTTCATGAAATTTTTAATAAACTATCTCAGGTGACACCAAGAAATATTCATTCGATTCTCGTTTTGAAACCTATTAAATTAAACATGTTATGAACATTTTATTTCACTATGTTTATTAGTAAACAGAATTTCCATTTCCGAAAACGATATGATTTAAAATAAAAAATAATTGAAATGTTTGAATGTAATACTATCTTCATAGCTTAAGATCATAACTAAATAAGCCTTGATTTCGTGATTGAAATATCATTTACAGCTTGTAATATTTGAAATTTGATACATTCATACATGTGTTTGCTTACGGATTATTAGAAACTTAATGAAAATTGTGCACAGATTTGAAATTTTTATTAGCGTATTTGTTGTCCTTTCCTCTTCAGGGGTCGAACAATGTAGTTGAGAACTAGATATAGCAAACTCGATTACACTAAGTGCAGTAACAAATATACCTGGACAACCAACATGTGATACAAATAACACTAGACCACTTATGATATAAGATATTACATAGATTACTGCAATGTGAAATGTCTTAAGTTAGCTTCAATTTAGGATTGTAATGTGGTAAACTCGAATAGGATGTATCCTCATATAAACTAACTATTAAAGTGTCATAAATAGTTCATGATCTTCTTGAAAACATATATAAACTTGTAACTTTGTATCTACTTATCTTTGCGGTAGTAACACTATTTTGTACTCATGTTGACTTCAAGATGAAGTACAGCAACAAAAGATTTGTTCAGTTGCTTGTTTTTACAATGTATTTGTAGAGACGTTTTCTCATATGCATATTCTTTAGTAACTGTAATTGCACAATGCTTAAAACAGATGGATGTGGGAGCCTAATAATTATATGATGTTCTTTACTGCAATACATGTAAATTCTAATTAATGGAATATATAATCTAAACATGGATATTTTTGGGATTACTGCTTGTCTATAGACACCTTAAATGGGCAAGTCTTAAATCAATAATCTGTATAGTATACAACATAAAGCTGTGGAGGATTAAGATGGGCGGTAAACGTAAGGCTTTATATATATAAAAGAAGCTACCATTGAAGGATAAATCAAGGTCTTTAGTAAATTGAAACCACATAAAGAGAGTCTGAGATATTACAAATGTGTTTTGAAATCTGTCATAATAATTGTAGGATTGGGCGAGCGTAGAAGGGGGCAGATAATGATCATGTTAATCGTAGAATGTACATATGCTATATCCAATTTTCCCAACTTCAAATTTAATGAATGTTTCACTGATAGTGTGTTTTTGTTGTAAGGAAAACCGTAAATTTTGTAAGGAATTAAGTAAAGTCATATATCTGCTATTTTGACAGACTTTAGAGAACTTTTGCAATCTATTAACAATTAGATATGAAAGAAAATAAAATCGTTATTGACGTCATTACTTACTTAGAAGAAATGCAAGTCACAAAAAATGCATTATCTCTGGTCAGCGTCAAAACAGGTCACCGGAAGATGGAAACACGTTAAACAATAAAAACGGATACCAAATATTATAAAATTGTAAAAAAAAATCGTGCGTAGATATCCTATCATTTACTATCAGCATCTATTATGAAACTTTTATAAATATATTGAAACTTGGCGAGTATTATATCTGCCACATTAGCACTGGGGTCCAAGTGCGTATCGAGAATTTCCTTATTTACATGAATGACATTTAATTTCTAAAGACGCGACTCGATTAAGTGCCTTTTGGCGTTAATAGTAAACTGACTGCAAAGAGGTGCTCTTTTACACCAATAAGGCACTGAATCGAGTCGCATCTATAGAAATTAAATGCCATTCACGTAAATAAGGAAATTCTCGATACGCACTTCGACCCCAGTGTTTAGTATTCAATTACTAAGTATATCTAATCTCCTCCGATGCTGCTTTTACCGATGATAATTAATTGCTATTATAAATTTCTTCTACTAAATATAAAAATATAGAAGGACCTATAAAATTCACTAATGATAAAAAAAGTAAATCCCATGCAATGATTTTTTTCTACGGAAGCCCTCCGGGGACATTTCGTAGTTCTGACTATATTCATTCTTATTTCTAATGCGTAACTTCAGTGTGCAAAGGCAAACAAACACCGACAAAAAATTTAGTACAGGAAAATTTTTAAAATAACAAAAAAAGAAACAAGGCATTTCAAATGTATATATTACAAAAGACATACCAAAACCTGAAAACAAAACAAAAACAAAAAACAGTATATGAACAAGCAACGCAATAAATCTACGGTCAGCCCATGTGAAAGCTCCATTTACATGTACAAGATTTACTAGTAAATCAGTATGTTAATTTACATGATTGTTAACCTTCACCAGTTTTCATTTACATTCTCAAAATACATACCAATTAAATTTATATATGTGCAAATATACATTTAAACTTGTCCCTGGCCTCATGCAAATTTACACCCTTTGCTTAGTTTTAAAATGTATGCAGTTGCGCTCACATGCATTATTTGCAAAACTAGAAAAAAATGCGGACCTATAAAATACACAATGTGTAAACTTGTTCATGAAGTATGGATCAAGAAAACTTTTGAAGTTTGCTGAAAATGTATGAAAATGTATCTACAAGACTAACGACTCAAGCAAGGAAAACGCACCAGTTATTAAACATCAACAAGTAAAACAAAATAAGAGCAAAACACTTACCTTAGTACTCTATAAATTTGAATTATTGTGACATAGATCCCAGATGAATGGTCGCAGTTAAAAGTCCTACTTTCACCTCCCCAAAGACAATTTTGGAGATGTAACCAAAGTCTTTTACAGAGTTTCTTTGATTCCGAAAAAAACGTTTGGAATTAATTGTGCGTGTTCTATTCTAATTTCTCTTTCTCCAAACCAACCGTCAGCTATGACGCATGAATTGAATGTAGTATGGACAGAGAGACATTTCAGAGGCATATTCCTACGTACACTCTCTTGTCCGATCAATAAGCTTTACTTAATATAGATAGTGTCCGTATAAAGCATGTAATATGAGTAAATCAAATACCACCTGACTTGTAAAATAATATATCTAAACATTCAACAGGATGACAGTAATTAGAATACGGTCTTTTAATTAATGTTTTGTCAGTGTTCAGGCAATCCCATTTTTAATACATTATTTATTTACTGAAAGCAAAACAAAAAACAATAACAACAACAACAACAACAAAAAACAAAAAAAAACAAAACAAAACAAAAAACAAAAAACAAAAACAAAAACAAAAACTGAATACAAAAGAAAACAAGAAAAACTTGAAGCAAAGCTCACTAATATATACCTACCATAAAGATCAAATCAAAATTGTAAATAGATGGTGCACAATTGCCACAAATTGTGTACCCCTATGGCGGACGCAATAACGACCGGACGGACGAACGGACACCGTGATCACTATTTACTGCCCGCTAAAGCGGGAATGGGTATTAAATCGAACATTTCGCACCTAAACTGTCTTTTTCGATGAAATAATTTATCTTTTTTAATTGGTAGCAGGGAAATAAAAGCGAAAAATTTTATTTCTTATACAATACGAAAATATATTCTAAAGTATTCTTATCCTATGCCCACAAACACTGATTATGTGTAAAATGTTGCTGGTTTCTTACTCAATAAATATTTTTTACACAATAAGAGAATATTTTCTACAATTATCTTATAATTTACCCGAAAGCCCTGGTTATATATGATTTTGTAATGTAAAATTTTGCTGGTTTCTTACTTAATAAAACTTTAAATACATGCATACATCTGTCAGTCCGACGAAGTATTAATTTTAGGTATTCAGTTATATTTTACTACCTTTATAACTACATACATTTGAAAGTTTTAGACTTTTTAGCTCAAAATATATTATTCATGCTCTATCAAGTGAAAGTTGAGGATATTTTCGTGGAGCCCGTTCGTCCGTGGTAAAGTTTTCTTGTTACTCTTATTCCTACATTTTTGGATTTACGGCTTTATTTTATAGCATTGTTGCATTTAGTCTGTAAGTGCACAATAAGCTTTTGATTTTTTATGTTGATCTTGGTGCAAACAAGAGGCCAAAGATGTCATTTTTGACACATGTGGCATGCATTTAGCAAACTCCTCCTACATGCGTTTTGTATTAAGTTTTTTTCTTTTTTTTTTGTAAATTGTTGCATATAGTCTGAAAATTGGTATAAGCTTTCAGGTTTTTTTTATTGGTCTTTGTGCAAACTTAGGCCCAAACATGACCATTTTGACACATGTGGCATTCAACTCCTCCTACATTGCTTTTTTGTTTCAGAATATGATTTTGTTTTGGAATTGTTGCATAAAGTCTGAAAATGCGCGTTATGCTGTCGGATTTTTTAAAAATTTTCGTTCAAACAAGAATACCGAAGATGCCCATTTAGACACATAGTGTATACGACTCGAGCTCCTTCATTTTTGAGTGAGGAATTTAATATTATCGTAGATTGTTGCATATATTTTTAGATGCGCAATATAAGCATTGGTAGTTTTTGTATTGGTCTTGGTGCAAACAAAACGGTGTAGTAAGTTGATTTTGATACTTATGGCATGCAACACAAATTCTTCTATTCTCAATTCTCAAATTCTAAAATTCTGGATATAGGAATTCGATTTTAGTGTGATTGTTTAACACAGTCTGTAGATGCGCAATAGGCATCTAGGTTAAAAATTTCCTAAAATGTCAAAATGGATGCAATCTTGTATTTAACGATTTCTTTATACTTGACATACTTCTGAACACTAAGAATTCAGAATAATGATTTTATTTTGCCAATCTGTAAATTTTCTATAAACTCTGGCTCAAAGTTTTTGAAAAACAAAATACCGAAGTTACTGTTATTTAGCTTCTGCATGCGCGCATTTCGACGACGTATTTCCCGCCAAGTTTTTAATGCCTTGTATCTCCGTTGAAAGCACATGGACCTACATATTTTTTTTTCACCCTTTAAATTAGTCTACAATGCTTAATAATGCAAAATGGGTTTTAAGAGATCCTTGATTTAAACAACAGCAGGAACGAAAAAAAGCAAAAAAATAACTTACCTTAATTTTAAATGATCACACGCTATGGTCTGCAGGTTATTCCTTAAAGTCTTGTTTTCAAAAAATAAACTAAACGACGCTTTGTAAAGATTTTTTTTTGCGTTCAGACCTTGGAAGGTCCTTCTCTCGCAGATTTTGCGATCGACGTCTTGGTCATTTATCTTAAATAGGAAAAAAATTAGATACAAATATATCATTTTTACGGATAGTTTTGCGCTCTAAATGATCAATAATCTTTAATAGGTATAATGATGTATGCCATTAGTATATTAAATAAATACTTATGTGTTAATACCGAGAAATTAACCACGTTGAGATTATATAAGGGCAGCTAGATGGTTATTAAAGATGTTTTTCAGTATTTTATCAATTATAGTTGTACTTAACTGATGGGGATGAAAACATAATTACTGCAAATAATTGTCAAGAGTCAAGGTCAAAGAGGCAAGAAGACAAAGCATGTGGTTTTCACCGGAACATTGTTGAATCATTATATAAAATATATACTTATTAAATACTGATTTACAACTATAGAGGTTTAAGGAAAGAACCTGTATCGCCCACCTGACAAAATGCTCTATGCCACTTCAATGCTGAAAAAGTGTTTTCTCCTAAGGTCCATTGTTAACCTTTATTCTTCAACAAACTGAAATTAGTAATTATGTAAATGATGTTCCAAAGTTTAGTTGAAATTTACCTTACTAGTTTTATAGGACATGATCAAAATATTTTTCCAAAACAGGCAAATATCAAAATGAAATGAACCCAAACTTTATTTTTAGCTGACCGCCATTTTTTGACAGCTTGACACATACAATGGTATTTTTTTGTAAAGTTAAAAGATTATGCCATACATAAACCATGTACATGTAAAGTTTGGATGAATTTCCTTCAGCAGTTTCAGAAAAATGATCAAAATTTTTCCCATATGGTCCATCGTTTAGATACATGTATATCCATATTAACCCTTAACTAACCTTACTAACCATGTTTTATCGTAATTTTGTAAAGACCCTTCAATACATCCTTTACTTGAATTTGCTTCAAAAGTTTCAGAGAGGATAGCTGAAAATGGTGAGTACCTGAGTGTCCAATGTTAGGCTATGTTTTGTCGGTTTAAAATTAAATAAGCAATTTTAGGGAAGAACTCCCTCCCCTCCCCCCCACAAAAAAAACAAAAACAACAAAAAAACCAGAGATTGTGTCTATAAGACCCGAATGCCCCGCCAAACGATTTATTGCGAAGGATAACCTCGTATTAAAATGTAGGTCAAAGCCACTTAATTGTCATTAATTTGGGTAGTAATCATCAAGGCAATTAATATGATGAAATATCATTGTCCTTTAATGTGTAGTTGTTGAGAAATGAACTTAAAGCAAACCTTGACCAAATTCATCGAAGAGTAAAATGTAGGTCAAAGCCAACTCATTGTCAATGATTTGGGTAGTACTCATCAAGGCAATTAATTTGATGAAATATCTTTGTCCTATAATGTGTAGTTGTTGAGAAATGGACTTAAACGCAAACTTAAACAAAGTCACTGAAGCGTAAAATATAGGTCAAAACCACCTAATTATCAATGATTAAGATAGTACTCATCCAGGCAATTAATTTGATGAAACATCAGTGTCTTATAATTTGTAGTTGTTGAGAAATGCACTTAAACATAAAATCTGAACCAGAGTCACTCAAGCATGAAATATAGGTCGAAGTGTTAAACTACCTAGTGAACTATGTATTACTATCAAAAATTTACCTACTAACCTATTATCATTGTTCTACCTCTTACAGTTTCTGAGAAATGGACTTGACCGCAAAACTTTACCGGACGTATGGACGTACGACAGGACGGACAAGGTAATACTATATGACCCTGCAACATCATTCCTGTAAAATTGAATTTGATTTCGTGGTTTTAGAGGATATGACCGAGATACAATTTTCTCATAGGGTCTAATGTTGCACAATGTTCCTTGCTTGCAGTCATTTTTTTTTAACACAATCAATCTTTGTTAAATACCTTCCATAGTACAGTTTATTTAACCTAGCTTCAGCAGTTTCAAAGCAGATGATGAAAAAATTTTAGGGGCTATGATTTGCACTGAAAGTCTTGTATTTTTTCTTCAAATAGCAATCTCTTGAAGGATCTCCCCAAAAATTCCTGTACAGTTTGGTGGAATTTTTACGCAGTCTCAGAGGAGATGATAAAAAGACCAGTAACGTGTATGGACCTGCGTCACCGACACTCATTTTCAACTGAGAAAGTGTTTTTTTTCCCAACATACCAGATTGTTATGTATAGGTTTGCAAATTCAAATAAGAGCTCTTTTACCTTATTACCAAATAATTTTTCAAATGCAAGTTATAAGGCCCTATCAAGTTAATTTTAGATTCTCATCCACCTGTAACAAAAAATGTGGGGTGGGTGGGGAGGTTTTATTTTATTTTTTTTTCTAAAATTGATAGGAATTTAAAGAAAATTTCCGAATAATTGAAAAAAAAATTGAGCTTAGAAGAATGGGGCGGGCGGACGGGGATGAGAATCTATTAATTAATTTGATGTGGTCTGAAACCTTTTACTGTAATAAAAAAAACAAAAAGAATAATGGAAAAAAAAACAATAAAAAAAGAAGAAAAATACAAAGTTGAACAAAGCATGAAACGAAAATATTCTATATCACTTCAGCAAAGGTGAAAACCGTACCCGAGTTTCAAATAAACACATACTTTGAATCTTTATGAGAAAAAATGTCAAAAGCAGTGCAAAAATTCAAGAATAGCTGCCTGTGATCAGTGCGTTCAAAACTGTGCAACGTCTCTGGACAAAAACTGAGTACCATGATGAATATGGCAAAATGAAGTACCAAGTTCAATAATGATATAATAATGATAATAATAATGATAAATTTGACATTTTTTAATCAAAATTGGCCTAAAGGAGAGGTTCCTCCATCAATGTGTTCAAACAACAGTACAAACTTTCAGAGGTATTAAGTCAGAGATGTGAATGTTTCAGATTACACAATAAATAACTAAATACCGAAGTTACTGTGAATTTACTTTCTGCATAAGCTGATTTCGATAACTGAAATCTAAACGTTTGGAAGACCAGAAACCCAAAGAAACAAACCAGGCGCTGTAATGATGATATATGCTGAAAAAATGACTAAGTTCAACAATGTATAAATTCGACAATTCTTATTCAAATCTCGCCAAAAGGGGAGGTGCACATCTTCAATGTATCCAGAACAACTGTGCAAAGTTTCAAAAGCATAAGGTATAAGGTGTCAGATTTTCAGATTACACAAACTCGGTATCATAATGTTAAAATTTCATGAAAGATATAGATAATTCGACGTTTTTTCAAATCTCATCAAAAAAGGGGGGCACACCTTCAATGTGTCCACAACAACTGTGAAAAGTTTCAAAAGCATCAAGTAAAAGTTGTATTAGTTCTAGATTACAGACTCCGTACCGTAATGTTAAAATTTGATAAAAACTGACTAAGTTCAACAATGTAAAAATTCTGCAATTTTTTTTTTCAAATCTCACCAAAAGGGAAGGTGCACATTTTCAATGTGTCCAGAACAACTGTATAAAGTTTCAGAAGTATCTGGTTAAAGGTGTCTGAGTTTCAGATTACAAAACCTTTGTACCCCCAAAGCGTGACGAACGGACGGAGTCGAGCGGCTCCTAGACTTTCGGTCAAAGTTCGTGACTCCCTTTGGGGTCTATAGCTATCCTTATACAGTAAAGTCACATTTTGAAATTTTTACATGCTGGTGGAATTGTTTTGGTCAGATCCGATTAAATGAAAAATCTTTGAAAAGGACTTTCCGATGCATCATTCCATACTGAACAAATTTGCTTCCGTAGTTGCAGACTAGATAATATATGTGAATGTATTTCCCAAAGTGTCCAGTTTTATACTATGGTTCCTGCTGGCAGCTATCGTTAATGAGGTACAGACCTGTCAGATACCCATTTTGGAAGGGACCAACGAAGGACAATAGTTACTGAGTTTGGTATGAACTGGACTTAGTTTTTGAGAATGTATTGAATGTGTTTTCCACATAGTGTCCAATATTACACTTTTTGCCTCTTGGGAGTAATATTAGATGGAGTGCCGACCTGCCGCATATAATTTTAAAGATTTAAAGGCTTGCGTCCATCTCGGATGAAGAATGAACTAGCAGATTGCCTTTTTGGGAGGGACCACCTAAGGGTCATGGTGACATAGCTCAGTTCTAAATGGATTTGTAGTATTTTAGATCTTTAAATGCGTTTTACATAAGGTCTAAGGTTGAACTATGTTTCAAGTTGGCTGCCATCTTGGATGAAGTACGGACCTGTAAGATCCTTTTTGTGGACAATATAAGGGCAAGTGTGAATAAGTTTGGTGCTAATAAAATCTCCCGAACTATTCTTATTATTCTTTCCGTGTCAGAATTCGCACGGGTCAGATCTCGAAGACCACTAATCCAAACTTAATGAAACTTGGCAGGATACCAAAATGTTGTTGTGCAGGAAGGTCTACGAACTTCCAAAATGACGTCGTTGTCATAGAAAAGGCAAAAAGCGGGAAAATAGACAAAGTTTGGAACAATTTATTCGGGGCAGATCTCGGGAGACCATACAGCAAATCTGAATGGAACTTACCAGGAACATAGATTCCAAAGTTTAGTTGTGCAAGATGGTCTGTCGATTTTCAAAATGGCACCGTTGCCATAGAAACGGCAATAAGTCAGGAAATTAATAAAATGGTTTGAAGATTTATCCGTGACAGATCTCGGAGACAGAGCATCAGATCTTAAAAAGATGTAGTAAGAACATTAATACCGATGTCAAGTTGTGCTATATTGTCTATGGATTTTCAATATCTCACCGTTAACAAGGAAACGCCTAAAAAAGGCGGAAAAATTAGAAGTCTTCAGAACTGCATGAAATTACAAAACATTTGAATAGCATACAAGGAATTTGTTGATGGTCTGAAAATTTTGTAAATGGCGCCCATTGCAATGGAAAAGGCTAAAAGGCGGGAAAATTAAAAATATTAGAATTATATGAAAACTTTCAAAAAGGTTATATAACATACATGGGATTTGTTTTTGGTATACAAAATTTCAAAATGGCGACCATTGCCATGGAAACGAAAAAAGGCAGTAAAATTAAAATGCTCAGATTTGTATGAAAACTAACAGAAAGATTACATAGCATACAAGGAAACTGTTTTTGGTCATAACTAAAAAATGTGTCTATCAGTCAATCACGCATAAAAATTAGTTCCCCGTCACTGAAATGTGATAAAATCATCAGGAAGTACTATTACAGATATTTGTTCAATAAGATATTTGTTAGTAATGGAAATTAACAAAAATACCCCCACTTAAATCGCTGAAACATCAATATTGGTCTATGGAGGGGTATTTCCGCCACCAGAGAAACTATATGCTGTAAATTTTATCTTCTCTTTTTATAGTTTTCACTTTCCTCATCCATAATTCTGCATTTTCTATATTTTATATTATAGATTCTAGAATATTAATTTATCATATTTTATATTCTTTCTTTAAATGTTCCTATTTCATCCCGACTTCTGCAGTTTTTATATTTTATATTATTGTTTCTTAAACTCAATTTGTTATATTTTATGTTCTTTCTTTAAATGTTCCCTTTTCTATGCTTTGTTCGTTAAGTTAAATTCTTCTTTCGCGACATTATATCTACCGTGTTAATTTCGAAAAATTTCATGTTTTATAATTTGAAAGATAAATTTTCGAAGTAAGTATTCATTGTGCATCATTCTTTAACTTTTATATTTTATCTTTTAACTTTTGTCTTTGTATTTTTGTTTTTATGTGCTTAAAATAAACGTGGCGGAAAAAACGCGTATGATTGAATTATGACAACAGATGGCGCTATTGTTTCTGTGACAGCTTTTCATCCACCAGCAGATTCGTCCACGAACGGGACGTTTTAGGGACATCATATATATCATTATGTATTTCAAAGACAATTTTTGGTATGATGCAAACAAAATGACATTTTTAAGACGGTGAAATAAAATAAGTGAGGGTGAAGCGGGGGAAACTTAAAGGGGATCGTTCATGATTGGAAGCGATAATACTTTACTGAAAATACCGCTTAGCCCAAAATACGGGCGTGACGCGGGAAACACTGAAAAAAACATCTTGGATGGGGAAACAGGGTTTTTAAGAGTCTTTGTTAAATCTCCCCTCGTGAAACGGGAAAGTTGAGAAAAAAATGATGAATTTCGGGAAAGGGCNTTTAAGCCGTGATGGAAAAAACTCTAATTTAGTAAAGGGGAAAGGCGAGACCCACTTGATTTTCGGGACTACTGGATTTCTCATTTGTAACTTCGGAAAATCGGATAACCCCTATTTTAAGGCCACAAATTCGAAATGGAAATACCCCGATTTTGATACCTAAATACAGGCATGTTTTTAACCACGGAAAATCACGATTTTCAGTCTAAAATAAAACAGGATTGGTAAAAATGTGTTTCTTGGATAGGTAAAAAAAACAAAGTTTATGACACTTGATCATTTGTACTCGAATCAGAAATGAGCAAGCAATATGGGCAGTTAATTTACACATCGTATTCTTTTAAATTTTACATTTTGAAAGTTCAGTATACATGCATTAAATTTTCGAACACAGCTCTAGGGAAACTGGGCATTCTATGATTTCCACGCTAGTTTATAGAA